>VTPC01000887.1:79299-99473 GCA_011009095.1 Ignelater luminosus
CTGGAGGGTGGGTTGGCGGTAGCTCCCCAACTACCGCGTTTGTGGTTGAGCCCGTACTCTTCGTCACCGATGCGTCACCGCTCGCGCTGCAGACCGGGTCGACTGCCTCGCTTCGCACTCGAAGCCGGAATACATATTGTGAAAACTTTCTTGGTGCTTATAAGATTAAAGGACCCGTTGTCGTGTAGTAGTAGTAATAGAATTTATAAACCTTTCTTACTGATCCTTTCTGTATGCACACTACTTTTACCCCATGCAGAGATAACTTTGGCTGCTTTGACACTTGTACTTGAATCAGTAGCTTCTAGTTCGTTATTAAAGGTTTAATGACTACCACCAGCTAGAAAATCTACAAAAATAATGCCTTGTCCCATCCTGGTGGGTAACCTCTTAAAACCATCTTGATAGGATTCTTGTCTCACCCTAGCAGATAATTACTTGAAATCTTGTTTATAGATCTTGACTTAATGGGTTAATGACCATTGCCAAGTTGATGTGGCGGCCAAAAAGCCCATACAACGTGTACCTTGTTCCACCTCAGTTACGCCGTGTTCTAGAAGCATTTAATGATTGAAGGAAGGGTTCACTAAAAGGTTCTTCCTTCTGTCATCGTTTTCGACACAATTCTTCAAAATGGTATTCAGTTTTCGATTGTACCTTGATTTAGAAGAGATTTATCGACTTCATGGTCTAGATTCACTAGTTTTACAGTCTCTCATTTTTTTGTACAGTTTACCTACCAGTGCTTACAATTATCAGAATTTCAGTCCGGTTTCTAACATCAGTAAAAAAAGTAAAAATAAATTTCTAATCAATCTTTACCAGTAGGTTAAATACGGATGCGGCTATTGTGCTACACATTGTAATGGCTGATCGCAGAAAAAGTCAAAGATTCTATCAACATACATCTATGTTTTAGAGGTCTCGGGATATACCATAACATGAGAAAAAATAAGAAAAACAGAATCGACATTGAAAGAAAGAAATCATGGTATTCTCCACATAGGTAAGCAAGTGGACGAAATGATGGAAAATACCAATGCAATTTGTATTCGTTGATCAGGCAGAACCCTGGGAAGTCGACGTATTCTCAATCATTACAAAAACAGGCAGATAGATGTTTACGAAAAACATTAAAATGTTTGAGAATCAAAACATTTCAGAATCGCATTGCATGTTAAAATTAACAAGAGCCTGAAAGCCCGACAGATTTCAAATAAAGGCATGAATGATCAAAGAATGCAGAAGAGAATGTTTCAAACAATTTAACTAAATAACCAAACGAATATTCGTACCATAAAGAACAAGAAGAAATGAACAATCAAAGAGATGAAAGGGCTCCACAAAACCTCTTAAAGAGCACAATTGGTGAGACAATAACATGTTTAAATATTTCATATTTTCACAAATATAATTTTAATGCACAAGAAATTATAATGGACATCTACTAGAATAAGCAAGACAAAAAGTGATTTATTCTTGTATTTGACTGAAATTTCTTTCCAATTCTTGAGGTGACTCCTACTCTTGCACAAAGTCTTCAGCAAATTTAAGAAAGTTAGGAACATTATTTTTGTTGTTTAAGAGAACACCCCGGGAAAGAAAAAACCTTTCTGATTTTTGCTGGTTTGAGAAGTGTTGTTTCTAAATCTTAAACATGAACAAGAAAAAAAAAAAGGAAAGTTATTATGTTTCATTTCCCTGAGCTTGGAGACTTCTCTTTAACCAATAGGTAGGTAAGATTGGGATAAGAGGCAATTAAATTTCGTGGATATTACTATTTTGGGGTTGAGAAGAGTTAAAACCTTAAAGAAAGGCCAGCATGAGAGTGATGGTCAAGAATCTATATCTTTGCAGCACAGCTGTTACATTTTTGAATTACAAACAGCCTTTAGATTCTAAAAAGTGTTACCTTTAGAAAATGAGAATTGTACTACTATCTAAAATCAAACTCGAACTTTCAGTACAGCCCATTTCTCGTGGCAGGCGAAACCATTAAGGTCTAGAGTTCCTACATAATATTTTAAGGTCTACTTATATGAAATAGCAGGTCATTATAAAGTGAGAATTTTCAAAAAATCTAAACAGCCTTGATGTTTATATTTATTTACTTTTTCTGAAAGTCTAGTTTCTCGACTTTGATCGATGGAGAAGAAAAACAGTTTATACGATTGGGTTGTAGTAGTAGAATTCTGCTCAGTATGGAGAGATTTATAAAATATCATGGAATAAAGAAAGTCATTTCTTATAAAATGGTTGACGGGGTCCTTTATACTCAAGGTGGTTGGTCATTTCGTGTATGACATTACGAAACCATTCCGGGTAATCAGTTTCACGTCTTTTCTGCTAACAACACAGATAAAGATAAAAAACATATTAAGGAGGATGCATTTATGTTGCATTATCTCTGCATTGATACGCCTATTAGATGAGAGTTCTTGGTATACTGCAGAAGGAGCTTTACCAAACAGAACTGAATTTAGAGGGTTTGTTTGATAATAAACGTTTGACTATTAGATTGATAAGATTCGTGCTTACCACCAGAAATGTCTCCGTGAGTCAACAGTTTATTATCACATTAATTATAATAAAGTTGATTTGATTGATTTTACATCACAAAACTAAATGGATTTAACAAATCTTCTCTGGTTTCTTTAACGAGTCAAACCATTGAAGTAACTAAAAGTAAATAAATAAATAAAAAAAATAAATAAAGACATTTTTAGAGATATCATATAATCTTATTGAAGAGAAAAAAAGGACCTTTGATAAGTCATGAATTTAAGTCAGGTTTACGTGTTGATACTACACAGTGATTATTACCAGGCTGAAGAAGCTCCACGAGGAGCTTAAAACGGCCTCCCGCCTTCGGCGGGAATTTAACGATTGACTTGACTTGACTTGACTTGATTATTACCAAACTCTGCTTATGTCTCAGTGAGGGCGGGTGCCCGATAAAGCTCTTATAATAGGATATCTTAATTCAGTTAATTTATCAACAAGATTTTTTTGTGTCTGTATGGTATCAGAAACATGTGATCCTAAGATAACTATTTCATATCTCTAATGATACAGCTTGCTCAAAAACACTATCATCAAGTTTATTGACATCAAGCAGTCAGTTGTTAAACAGTAGTAATTAGTTACTTAAAATTTATAAATTAGAATCGTAAGTAATTGTAGTTGTTATTTAGGTTAAGGTTTTCCGAATTTTGAATTATTAATTTAATTAATTTCACTCATAAAGAATATCTCGATTATACCAGATTTTAAAACGGTTTTATGTTGTTTGCATTGCGATATTAAGAGCGGATTACAAATCTAGAGCAACAACAACCAGTAATTTTTATTATTACCATTATTCGCCTTCCATATAATTTTGCAATGCAATGGTACACAGTCAGTAATAAACTTCTGTCAACTAATTAAGATTAATACATAAAATATAATGAAATTGTTATTATAAACTTTTAATTACAACCTACAGTACATTTTTTAATTATAGAATTCAAAGTAGGCCATGACTTACAATTTCTATAACAGTTTATATGATATAGATGCTGTTCTCACTAAAAAAAGTTACCAGTTACACACCGTTCACGGTGTTTATGGGTCGTAATAGGCCATGCTTTCATTTTGTTAGGTTGGAAGTATTTTCTTTTTTTTTTGAAAATTGCTGTACCTGCGGCTGTATTTGGCGCAGTTGCACGATCAAAAATTTTGCATAAATGTTTAGTAGCGATTAGTTCTGTTTTGTTAAAAAGAAATCAAGTTTTTCTTACATTTGCAGAGTTACGAAACAAAGACAACATATCATAACCTTAAAGTGTATTAAGCGTTAATAAGATTCTACAAGCCGAATTAATAGATAAACAGCCCGGTTTACAATACTCAAACTGTCATTCTACCACAGCCATATACGACCCACAAACATCGTGAACGCTGTATATCACGTTGCATATTCTTTGTACACTGTAAAAATGCAGGAACGGATTTAGACATGGTCTTTATGGTTGCAGTGAACCGGCTCAGTCATTCATCGGTTCAGAATGGCTTTCGTCATTCAGCGAACGAAAGAACGAAATCCCAGAAATAAAGCAGTAGATCGTTTTTATCCGACGGTCTATTACAGCTCTTTAGGCTTTATTTGCAGACTGCTCGATTTTAATTGTTTTTACCTTACTATTTCTTATTGGAAGAAGAGTGGATTCATGATTTACTCTTTTAAATAAAAAACGCCATTAAAAACATTATTTAGTGTAATGAGTGCAGTTTAACTATAAACAGAATTTGTATAAAAACAACAAAAAGTTATAATAAAGCGATGTGAATTTCGAAATCATTTTAGAAGTTTTCTTAAAACCAAAAACCTTTATGCAAACTTGGCGAGAGCTAAAAGAGCGGTGAGCCGATGTGTGTTAGTTTTCGGAACCGGTTCGTTTCGTTCACAGCTCGGAGCCGATTCACTGAACCGATTCGGTCACGAACGACACATCTCTAATGTCAATGTATGGCACGTTCTTATTTTAGAATGTTATTGTGTATTTTTTATTTTGGAATATTGGTGGTAATTTAGAAGTGACTTTGATAAAAATCATTTTTGGTCCCACTGTTGTATTAAAACAAATCTGTGAGAAGAAGAACATACTTCACTTTGAGAAAAACTTGTTGGTGGAAGATTTTGATAAAGGAAATAAAGAACATTGTACAATGTACATAACTTTTATTACTAAAATTTATTTTTAAAAATTAAAGTTTCTTTTTTTATGTCTCATCTTTCCAATGTATGTACAGTGAACCAAAATAAATACGGGGCATCACATGGTTTTAAAATTACCCTTTGTAAATGTGTCTTCAGTTGAAGTAAAACTATACTCTTCATTGTTATGGCCCTACTTGACTTAATAAAAAGCATCTACCTAAACAAAGAATAAATGTCGGATTAACAACTTTTTAAAAACAAGTGGTGCCTCTTATTTATTTTGGTTCACTGTACATAACTTGTTGTTAATAAATCATTGAGTAGTATTGTGAACGATATATTAAACCGTAGATTAAAAAAAAAACATCTACTAATTTTATGGCAATCATTAGCAATCTTCATCTTAAGCTAAAAAATTTTGTAGGATTGTCTTTATCTTTTTTTAATAGGCTGTAACGGTAACCCTCCCGTTACATGATAAACCTCGCGGTATTTCACCACTCCGCATTTGTGAAACACCGAGTATATATAAAATTTCCTTTTATAGCATATTTTTCTTGTTATAGAAATCTTATTTAGATTTATTACGTTGCTTCTTTAAAGGGGGTTAAGCTCCAGAACCTTGGGTTAGCAGGGTAAAGATCCATTGTTTCTCTCGTTATGAGATACTTTGTTTCTTTATCCGTTTGATAATTATAATTATTTCACGTTTAGTCAAGCGCATTCTTGTCTTGTTTGTGTAAAATAAGTTAATTTCTTTCTTTCGCTGTGCGTGATAATTTACCGACCAGTTAACAATTTCGAAATTCTGGGAGAACGCGGAGAGCCTGACGGGGCAAAACGAATCGAGGCGCGACGAGTGCACGGTCTTCCCGCAGATCTTTCCACCCGCTGAGGTTACTTCGATTGTTGTGAATGAAAAGAAAACCCTTTATAAAGGAGTAAGTTATCTTCATTTCTTGCATCCTGTGTCCTCAATTCTAATTGTTGTTCCTTGTCTCCAGTTTTTTGGTTAGTTTCCAGAAGGTTTAATTCTGGTAATAATTATTATACAAGAATTCTTCGCGTGAGTTCCATGGAGATCTATTGGTAACCAGAGGTACCGTATTTCGTATTATCAATGATTGCTGGAATTGGATTCTTTTCCACGTCTTGCTTGCTGGACCAAAAGAGGTTGGGCCCAGGGGCACTTAATCTAGAAGAGTTCGTACTCAAATTTCTTAGTAAAACAATAGAATAATTTTTTTGGTTCCAAACTTTAGGAAATTTTTTTGTAATTCAGTAACCAAAAGTTCATTTAATTTTTTTATCATTCGATTAATTATATAATGTTTTTTTTTGATTGAATCCTTTAAACTTAAGTTAGTTAATGAATATTTTCTTATGATTTCTTTCCTTTTGTAATTATTATATTTAATTATCATTCTTACTCTTATTCGACTTTAGTGCACCTTAACGTAATTCTGTTTAAAGATGTTATAACGTTTCTGACTATTTATTTTTTCGGATTTTCCTTGAGGTTACTCTTTAACTTTATTCCTTAGGATTATTTTGACTGCAACTTCCAAAAGGAACTCGCTTTCAAAGATATATGGCAAGATCTTTTACTTCAATGATTATCGGAAACTCGCCTTGATTATCATTTGACTTTATATTTTTTTTTATTTTTAACTTAATTTGACTTACACTCGGATTAAATTACAAATCTGTGTTTTCCGAATTTTTTTAATTAAGTAGTAAAGTTTTCAGAAGTTCCCATAAATCTTTAAATTTTTTTATTTTCCTTGGACCTTTTAATACGCAGTTTTTGTACGGATTTACTGGGATTTAGATTTACAGCCGAGTGTACCTTAAGATAACAATTGTTTGCAGATTTTCTAGCTTAACCTTGGATTTATTCCGTGTCAGTATTCAATTTTTCTTTGAATTAAATCTTATTTTGTATTCAACTTAACCTTCTTGTAGTTTCAAAATTTGAGATTTAATTAGCCTCATGAATTATGAATTATTAAACTACTTGCGATTTTGGGTTTAATATTGTGTTATTAGACGTTGTTAATATTTTTTTTATTACTTAAGGTTTAATAACTTTGTCATTTTATAATTAATGATTCTTATTCTTATAAATCTCAGTTACATGTTGATTACTAGTTTCATATTAGTATAGAAAATATGCTCAATCAATTTTTTGTTTATATAAAATTTATTTAAAAAATTCGAGTTTCTTTTTTATACGCCATGTTTTGTTATGGCGACATCTGTGTGTCAACTTGTAAAACATGTCGTACCTCTACGTCATCTTTACGTTTCAGAACGGTACTATATCTCAAAATCATATTCACTTTTTACTCTACTGGTCATATGTGAGTTTCCAATCTTACAAACTCTATAATCTTTGGTTAAATTGTATGTCGCATTATGGGAGGAGATATCTTGACAAAAACCTTGAAACATGCCGGCGCCGTGAAGTTATGTTTCATAGGAAGACTGTCATGTAATTCAATTCAGGGGCTGATTTAGTATATCCAAGTGCATCAAATAAAATAAAAAAAATTTTCAATGTTTGTTGACTATAATCTTTCCTATTTAGAAATGGATAAAAAACAGTTTATCAGTAAAATAGCGAATAGTCTTCACAACTAGCCCAAACTCGGGTTAATTGGGAGGACCCCCAAACAAAGCTGGCGGTCCTCCCGTGTAAAAATGAACTTAAATTACAGCCTACTCTGAATACTACAATAAAAAATGCACTGTAAGTATATTTGCATATGATCCTGATAATTACCTCTAAACACATATAAAGTGTATTGGCGTCATTTAGTTTAATCTTCATGTCTTTATTACTCTTACTAAATTATTAAAACACTCGGTGGCAAAATTAACGCGTAATTGGTAAACCTTGAATATTTTCTAACAATAGGGTATTTGACAAGTTTTAGGAAAATATCTCAAATTGTTTATTATAGCTTAATACATTGGTAATTTGGTTATTTCTTCGTAAATTGCTTTATTTTCTATGAAAATAACCATTAAAATTTGAATGAATAAAAATGCGCTCAAAACGCTAAGGACGCCATCAATGCAGGTCACGTGATGTCATGACGTCACTTGCTTGTAAGCAAACTTTTAGCTGTCAAATCGTAATACGCTTAGTGATAACTTTGTTACCTTTTCTCTTACAAAATGGTTTATAAATGGTGCGTAGTGCCACAGTGTACTAACACATCAATTAAAACACCTGAGAAGATGTTTGTGTCTATTCCAAAGAACACTAAGATACGGAAAAAGTGGTTAATGTTGGCTCGTAGAAACCCAAAAGATATAGCAGCAAGTACTAATGCTTTCATGTGTGAAGATCATTTTAACGTAAGTAAACAATTCTATAGTCATGTAAGTACATATTTCTTACACAAATAACCAAATAACAAATTTGTTATAGCAGAAAAGAAGTTAGAAGAATAAAACACTAATGTTTTAGTCTCTGTGGGCTATATTTTGTTAAGAGATATAACATTGACTATATTGTTATTACAGATTGAACAAGATATGGCAAATTATAGACAATATACAATGGGATTCAGCCAGACCATAATTGCGTCTATTCTAGGGAGGTTTCCACTATCACCTTTAACAAAGTTGGTCTCCATCGTACTTATATACAATTAATATAGATAATTTCTCACTTGTAGTCCCAAAACCTAAGAATAAAAGAAAACAAAGAAAAATCACTGATGCACCGTACAAAACTTCGACTGACAATAACTGTTTACGTGCAGGTGACGTCACCCCAGATTTAGCCAATCCCGTGCGTTTTCAATCACGTGGTCAAACATGAAAATTTAATTATTTTAATAATGATTTCCTAGATAAATCATACATATTTTCAAAAAATGTGTTGGCTAAATTGGTTTAAAAAAATATTTACTGTTAAACCAACAACAGTTTGATTTATATTTTTATTGTAGTCAAATACCTTATTATAAAAAATGATGACACACCTACGGCTTATAGCACTTAAATAAACTAACTTTGGTTAAATTGACACTGTTTTTATTTTTTTATTGTTAATTGTCTTTAGACATGAATGTTTGAATTTGAAGAATTCAGTGTAAAAGAAAGCATTAAATGAAACAAAACGGTAATTAGTATCTGATGTGGCCACCACTCTCAATCAGAGTTTGCACGAAATTTGGGTCGACATTTTCCCATTCTTCTTGCAGAGCCTCCAGAAGTTCATTTATGATATGTATACGCGGTCTCCTATTCTGCAGCCTGTTTCCCATATAAACATTTAAGTCGGGACTGCACGCTGGCCAGACCAGACAGCGGATACCAACCTCATCCAGAAAGTTACTAACGATAACGGTGGGTGGGGTCGCGCATTATCCTGCAGAAAAAAATATTCGCCGATTCCTGCGGCAAATGGCACTACTTGGTCTTGAAGAATGTCTTCAATGTATCTGTGAGCATTTAGAGTAGGCCTACCAAGGGTGATATGTTCTGTACAGCCATTCAAAGAAATGCCGCCCCATATCATTACAGAGCCACCACCTGGTCACCTCTCTCTGGCGACCATCTGCAGAATTAAGAAGATATAACTCTGGCTTATCCCTCGTAATAAATGTAACTACAGGTTTTTAATTTTTTTGTTAAATTTATTTTTGGGTAAAATTTTTCACTCAATCTCGGATCTGAATTGAATAAATTTGTTTGTGTGGAATATTTTTTGTTTCCTTTAGGGGTTTCCTTCGTACAAATTCCGGCCGGAGGTAATATGAAGTAGAAGTTATGTGGTAAGCAGTTTAAAAAACTATTTTCTCAATTTATGTGTCCGAATTGGGTTGAGTCCTTTTTTTGTCGTAGCTCTATTAAAAAAATTTTTTAAACTTAAAGATTTTTGTGCTCTAAATTTTTCTTAGTTACTGTAGTCATTAAATAATTTTTTATTTAGGCTTTGTCTGATAAAGATTATAATTGACTTTCATTATTTTTCATAGTTCATAAATTTTTATTTTGAAGAAATTGTTAAATCTTTTACTTTGGTTTTGTACGTAGAGTCGATAAGATATTCGAGTGGACAGGCTGATATAAGTCCTTAGGTGATAGGGCATTGTAAGAATGCACCTATATCTGGTATTCAACGAATGAACTTGTGCTCTAGACATTAATTCAGAATTAAGAAATGTAGAAAAGATTTAAATGTACTATTAAGAGAATATATGAATTATCCTAATTGATAGTTTCAACGGTTTTCCACGTTTAGCCACCCAAGTTCATTAATTTCTTGTGAAAACATGATCCTAACAATTTAAATTGCATATAAACCAACAACACCAATTTTGTACTTTTTGAAAACAATACTTGTCACTAGCATCAAGACGTAATAAACAATTTTTTTATTTTTTTATCTAATGCAACAAAAATAATTTAAGAATTGTTCTAATAAACTACATGGACATTGCATTTTTAGAATTTAAAATATTTATAAGTAAATATCGCGGATATTGTAGTTCAGTATAAAGGAACGTGATGCATTCTGCAACTACTGCTTGCTGGGTTGCATATATATAAGGGGGTTGAAAAGTGCCCCTCCTGTAACTAGCCGTTCGTCGCAGGACGACGACAAAAAGCTAGCCGAGCTATTCGATGAAATGGCAACAGAATAGAGCATTTAGCAGGGCGTCGGGCATGAAGATCGACTTCTCCCAACCTTCTTCAAACTGTTCTTTCGCTAACTTGTACACCCCGAGTTGTATCAAGCATGCCCTGGAGTTTTATTGGAGTCAGAGTACGATCACGTAGGAAATCAAATGTTAAAAATCGGTCATCTATCGCCGAAATTGCTCGCTTCCTTCCTTGCCCTCGTCTGTTTTTTTACATCGCCAGTCGATTGATTTACTCCAAGAAGATTTGCTACATACTGTTGACTTCTTCCTTCTTAAAGCAATGTCGCGCCTCTTATAGCATTTTGACGATTTAAAGATGCCATAATAAAGAAAATGTTTTCAACAACAATAAAAACAACAGAAAAACTCAAATGGAACGAAAGAAACAAAATAACAAGTTTTAACACATAAATTTAAATTGTAACGATTACACTTTTTCACCAACAAAATTAAACTGACATAAGAAACATTGAAGTACGCCTGTTTAGATTTTATTTTATGACTCAAATACTAAAATTTGTTTTTAGCTACGTACAAAAAAATAATTCCTTTGTTCAAATAAAAATTACAATTTTGTAAATTATGTGCTAATTTTGTTGCTGAGTGTAGTAAAAGTTTTTAAAGTTAAATCAGGTAATAAATGGCTTATCAGGATCTATTTTACAATCACAATAGTTCTGAATAAATACGGACTTTGTGTAAAACAGAACAGTTACGTTTGTAAGTGATTAAAATCTTCATGTATGCTTTTCATAAATTACTTGCAATAGAAGTATTAGTTAAATGCTCATTTGAAGCTCTGAGACTGCATTGCTATGTGATTCATTTTTCTTTCTAGTAGTGGTACCAAAATATCGAAACAACTGACAGTTGGAATCTTCCTGTCACACTTTATAACATACTTTGTAATTTGGTAATATTAAGTATGTACGAATTTATCACATGAATATATCTATGTTTAACTTTCTAGATGAATCGACTAAGAAGTATTTAAAACGAGTTTTTCAATCATGAATACAAGGGATTGTAAGGTTATTATAGTTGGTGGTGGACTTGTAAGTAATCTTGTTCAAAGTATACTCATTAAATTCTAATAGTAATAAGATAAAATGTACAGGTTGGTTCTCTATGTGCCTTGTTTATGACGAAAAGGGGATTCAAAACTGAATTGTACGAATACAGAGAAGGTAATTGCATTTGCGTTCCAGCTTCTGTTCCTTTCTGTGTTTCTTCTCACTTTTCTTCTCTATCAATCACATTCCAATAACCTGCTGTAAATTATTATGGCGTCAAAGATTTTACTTAAATTTCAGATCCAAGGGTTACACAATTTGCACGTGGAAGATCAATAAATCTAGCACTTTCTAATAGGGCAAGAAAAGCTTTACAAAAAGTGGGCATTGAAAAAAAAATTCTGGCATGTGGAGTACCTATGAAAGGACGTTTTATTCATAACTTAAACAATAAAAATAAGTCGTTAGAGTTTGACCCACGTACTAAACAGGTAGTACATCTAAACTATAATATGATCGTTACCAATAATAATAATAATTTTTAGTGCACTTATTCTGTATCCAGAAATTTTCTAAATGAACAGTTATTAGAAGGTAAATATTTACAGTTAGCCAATCTTAACAATTTTTATATTATTATCATATAGTAGTTAAGTTCTACTACTTTTAATGCTTCTTTGTTCAACGTTTTGTTAATGTTATCTGTTATCATTCTTCCCCTTCTTTTCTCCAGTTTTTTTTGTTTTTAATGAGACTTTTCTCATTTCTTTTTCTTTTTTGCTCAAATTCGATTTTGCGTTGTTTAATCTAGTAGCTAATGTGGTCAGATATTGTTGTTATCTAGTAACAGATTACCATTGAAAAACAGTTTCCTGTTTAATAAAATCATTTCCTAAAATCGCAGTTCTGACATCTCTGAAGTATGAACGAATTCTTGTTATTATTACACACAAATAACATTTAAAATACATGTATATGTATAATTAAATGGACCCCATCTAAATTGGAGTATATTAATATAAATTAATAAATACAAAGGAATTTCCAAACAGTTTAAATGTGAGAATTGTATAACGTACCTCTAGACAGATCTGTTTCGACCTTATTCTGGTCTCATCAGTAGAGGATAACGTTTCACAATTCTCACATACTTCATACTGCCCTATATATAGAGCTAGAAGCTTCAGCGGCGATATCTAAAGATCGTCACCAGCAAGTACACATAAGAGTCGCGTTATACAATTCTCACATTTAAAACTGTTTGGAGAATTCTGTGTATTTATTAATTTATATCTTGTTATTATTACTTTACAAGAATCAGAATGTTTTATATATGCTTAAAACTTATTCGTTCATTTACTGTAGATCGTTTAGGAATCTGAATCCAGCAATCTGGTTCTAAATTCAATAAAATATTTTGGAGCGAACGCAATTTTTCAGATTACAAAACTTGGAATGATAATTCACCTTTTGATTTTGTTCTAGAACTTGCTAGGACATGGTCTGATCAGGGCCTTAATTTCAGGTTTTGGGACTTAAACCTGTTTCGCTGATCAAAATGGTAGGACTGATCTTTTAATGTTAACAAAGTCTGTTTTACTAACAGTATTAGTTTTTCTTTAACCAGTTGTGCTGCCGACCCTGAGATCTGATTTGGTCTTGATCCAAAACTTCTTGCATTTTGCAAAATGACCATATTTTTTAAACCAATTAAGTTTCTGATTAACAGAACTTTCTGGTTTTAACCGTTGCAGAATTCAAGATTGAAAATCGCAATGAGCGCCTATCAGTACCGTCTATCTATCTCTATTTAATCACTCTTTCAACTTCCGAAGCAACTTCTCGTACAGACATTATATTATAGCACCGTTACTACATTTGCCTATTACGAATACTTTGCTGAACTAAACACTCGTCTAAAACAAGCCTTAGAACAGTCACGGCCCGTTAGGGTTATAAAAGACTGACCACATTTAATAACCTAATTTATATATCTTTTTGGTTTGCTTGAAAGATTAAAAAATAAAATTTACCTGTTTTAGTTGCATCTGTATGTAATTTTTTAATTATTATTTTTTAGAAGTGGAAAACCATCCTAACGTCCAATTACACTTTAATCACAAACTGATCAATGTAGACTTAGAAAACGGACACTTAACCTTCCTACAGTAAGTTAGACATGATGTCTTCATTTGTGAGGTATAATTTACTAGAAATTGACTTAAAAACAGAATGAAAACTGGAAAAACCATAGATGTGTCGGGCGACCTGCTAATTGGTGCTGATGGCGCTTTCAGCACGGTTCGGCGAGCAATACAACAAGTACCCTTATTTAATTTTAGCCAAACTTACATAGACCATGGATATATCGAAATGAGTATTGAACCCGATATAGGAAAAACAATAGAGGCTAATTATATACACATTTGGCCTCGCAAAGATTTTATGATGATAGCTTTGCCTAACCTTGATAACTCTTGGACAGTTACATTATTTATGTCGCTGGATAAATTTAAAGAATTGGATTCTTCCACTAAAGTATTGAATTTCTTCAGACGTTTTTTCCCCGATTCCGTTAAACTGCTCGGGGAAAAACAACTAGTTGAAGATTTCATTCTTACGAAACCATCCCCGCTTGTATCGATTAAATGCAGCAGCTTCCATGCGGGTGGAAATACACTTATAATCGGAGATGCTGCTCATGCTATGGTTCCCTTCTATGGACAAGGAATGAATGCTGGTTTTGAAGATTGCTTGCTTTTGGATTCTCTTTTAGAGAGTTACAATAATAATTTTCCATTGGTTTTGAGAAAATTTACCGAAATACGTCGAGATGATGCGCATGCAATTTGTGATCTGGCTATGTATAATTACAGAGAAATGAGAGATTTGGTTACTCGCCCATCTTATCTGATAAGAAAAAAGATTGATGATCTTTTGTTTAAGTTGCTGCCAAATACTTGGATACCACTGTTTAATTCGGTCGTTTTAAGTGAGATGAGCTATACAGGATGCATTAATAATCGTAAATGGCAAGATAAGGTATAAATCTAATGAAAAGGAAAACTATGAAGTTCGTAATGTTTTGTTATTTTTAGGTATTATTACATGTAATAATTGGAACTGTAGTTCTGATGAGCTCCATCGTAATCTTCAGCTTTTATAATTGTCAACGGAATAATGATTAAAAAAGTAATGGTAGATATTCTTAGTTATACGTTATCAGTTATTATTAAACAACTATGTGTTATAATTTACAAATAAAGTTTTAGCAGTGGGTTTTATTCAAAAATCAGATGTATGTATATTATATCGCTAGTTGTAATGAAAATCAATTTAATTATGCTTGGCATAAAATAGCAGTTGTTCTATGATGAAACTACTCAAACACCAAAATTCATACTGTTCAGTCCAACCTTTGTAACGACCTGTGTTATCATTGCGTTTTTAAAACTTCTTGCAGTCTGTCTGTCTTGTCTGTTGTAGATTTCTATGCATTACTTTAATTCTATATTTTATTTGCAAGTGGTAATTACTTATATTACAGTGTTATTTTAATCTAATAAGTAAGAGTTGTAAATTGCTTTTAGTGAATTATTTAATATAGGAACTTAGTCGTTTTTTAGTTTCCAGTTTAAGATAAATCACTTGTTGTCAATACATCAAAATACTAATAACATTCACACTACAGTTCATGAAACAAACAAGAATATGACCCATAAAAGCGATAAACACTGCCTGTTGTAGATGTTCCCAGACTAATTCTCTAAGCGTGTGCTTTCTTGCTCTAGACCTCGAACAATCAAATAAGAATGCTACAATACCACCAAAAGTCATTTCTTCGCTTATAACGGTATAACATTGATAGAAATAAATAGCGGTACAAAAATAACAGCAAAGAAAAAACAACAAAACAGAATGAAAGAAAACTTTTAAAACTTGCCATCGTTGTTGACGTTCTGCAACTGTTAGAGAGAATAGTATGGTGGACAGTGTGGCTCGTGATTTAACTTTAGGGTAGGCCGGGACCGCGTGATTGTTTTAAATTGTCGGAATTATTATCAAGAAATTAACCAAAAAGCTGGATTTAGAATATACTGCTGGTTAAGAAGTTGTAAATGTATATTCTTCTTCTTCTTTCTCTTCTGCTTGTCCCTATCACTTCTTCTCTCTCAGATTTTTCGCAACACGATCTTTCCATCTTCTTCTGGGTCTTCTCCTGAATCGCTTGCCGTTTACCTGCAGGTCCATCATTCTCCTCGAGACATGCTCCTTTTTCCTTCTCATGACGTGCCCATACCCATAAGATCTCCGCTTTTTGTGACGTACAACTTGAGTTACTTAAAGTCACGTGTCCTTGTCAAGCTTTCTTCCTGTAACTTTACTTTTCCTGCTTTTCCTTCTCAGGTACTCAGCATTCTTCCTACTTATTTTGAGACCGCTTTTCTCGATGGCCTGCGTCTAATTTTCCAGTGTTTCCTCTGCCTTGTCTCGACTTTCCTCCACTATAGCAATGTCGTCGGCAAACAACCCAGCCCAAAGAGAGAGGTCTTCGGCGTGCTTCATCAGCACGTTCATCACCAGGTTAGATAGATTCGGGCTCAAAGCTGAGCCCTAGTGCAAGCCCACAGTCACGGAGAATTTGTCGGTAATTCCAACACTAGTTCTTACTTTAGTATGTATTTTATACATATCTGTCACTAATTGGAAATGTATATTGTGGCCAGTTTAATTTTTTTTTGTAACTTCCTCATAAATATATTTTTTATCGGGGATATTAACACCTTTCCAAACGCACTTCCAAAGTGAATCTTACATTTTATTCATTTGATGGAATAATTATATAAATCTTGATATGCGCAGCATAACAGGTAACTCTGTAATCAAACTTGAGCAAATGAATGTGATACGTAAGTGGTGGGTTTGGAATTCAGATAGGTTTTGTTAAGCAAACATGTAACTTGTTGCAGAGCCTCCTTGTAATTAAAAATATAAAAAGAAAATAATTAAGCAGGAAATTAAGCAGACACACTAGAAGTGAATATCAAATAAAGGTCAAAAACATGTAAGCTTAGGAAACACTTATCTAGTTTCGATAGAATTGTAGTTTTGGCAAGTTTCCAATTTTCAGATCTTCTAAAGCAGTGTATGGTTAATGAAACAGTAATTGCTCAATATTTGAAATCATCCTGAAAGCTAACTTGTGGAGCTACATTGTGAATAGGGTATAATGAACTTGAACTTGATATTGGCTTAAGAAGGTAGAAGAGCATTGGGCCGGCTGATAGTCAATAAAGAAGTCCTTCATCATAAATCTTGCCGAAAAAAGGTGGCCACAGTGCAGTGTAGCTGAAGTTTAGATGACAACTGAATTTGGTTTGCCGATAGAACATTAAGAAAGCCGAGTAGATGTCACTGTCAAAGATTCCATTAGCGCTTCACGGAAATATTATGGGTTCCAGAATAGAATTTCTTGTGACTTGGGGTAAGCACAATGAGCTAATCGCTAACATATAGAACTAAGTGAAGATCAGGGGGGGCGTCAACTGTTGATGACTTAAACCAGCTCGATAAGCAGCAATACACACAGCAACACTAAGCAAATCAGAGATAGAAACAGTTTATTAATCCAGAAACATTCTCAGGTGTCATGACTTGGTCCTGAAGGTATCCATATTACGCAACTGAATAAATAAAGTAAAATAAATACATAAAGCAAAGCACATAATATGAACTACCATGTTTTGCTAACACTTGACGTCAGTCTAACTCTTGATAAGCAGATAAAATGATTTTACTTTCTCAAAACAAACAGTTTTTCAAATCACAATTAAATAAATTTGTAACAATAAATGATACCAAAATAAGTAAACTGAACAAAGTAAAATAGTAAAACGTAGAATAGGTGATGGTAATTGCTAAACTAATCTAAAGGGATATATACATGAACAATATTAATAGGCAAACTTTAAAATACATCAACATTTCATTACATGCAACAGCTGACAAAATAAACTTTAAAACAAATTATTAAAGCCAGAACACAGAAGAGCCAATGTAGATGTAACGTAACGTAACCAAGTTATTGGGCGGTAAAACGTTATGAACGGTTTATTTAATCTATCAGAACTTATTCACACTATTCAAAAACAAACTGCAGTGATACAAATTATGCAGGAAGTTCAAGAATCACCTATAAGAAACTTAATGTTAGTACAGGGACATCATTAATAGGAATAAGCCACGTGACCACTAATTTAAAAGTGGCGCGAAATTTTATCTTTCAACGTTGGCTATACTTCCTCACGAGTACATTTCTAACCTAAAATTACATCGGCGTGCGTACGTTCCGTGGTTCCTTGGTCTCTATTTTGCGTTTTCTACAGTTTATTTTATTCTATTTAAAAATCAGTCTTTTTCAAGACTAAATCTGTTTTTTGTGAGTTAATCGAGGTAAGTTAGATTTAACGCATTCAAAGTGTGATAATAGATTTTAAAACTGCATAATTATTTCAGTGTGGAAGGTTACGTTTTTGCGATGCCTTTTACAAGCGAACAAGATAAATTTATTTTAATAGCTCACTATCGAAGTGGAACACAGAATGCAGATGGTTCATGGACCTATTCATTACAATCTTGTATCCAACAATTTGAACAAGCTTTTCCTGAAGTGCAAGTCCACTACAATGCATTTGTACGTCGTAGGCATGATATACTTAAGCGGTTTGAAGAAAAACATTGCATCTGCAAAGGCAAATCATCTGATAGACCAACCGTATTAACCGATGAAGTTCTCGACGACATGCAGATGCGAATGAATCGTAGTTCCCATAAATCCATTAAACGCTTAGCCACTGAAACAGGTAGGAATCTATTTGCATTAAACAAATAATATGTTTTGCTTCATTCGTGTTTTAAATTATTAATTATTTTGAATTTATCACTTGTAGTAATTCAATTGTTTTATTAGTAAACTTAAATAAAAAAACTGGCACTGCTATTTATTTCTGAATTATTTACAGTCATTAAACAATTTAAACTATTTTAAACCATAATCTAACCAACAACTTTTTACGGAGGACTTTCATATGGAAGTTGCCAAGTTGCATTAAAAAAGAAGCTACGAATGCATCCCTATGAAGTGTCTGTAACACAAGAACTGATTCCGCATGATCATCAATTACGAGTTCAATACTGTCAGTGGTTTATGCAACACTTGAACAACGATGACGTATTAAATATTACATTTAGGTCAGATGAAGCATGGTTTCATTTGTCGGGCTATGTGAACAGCCAAAATTACAGAATCTGGGCCACAGAGAATCCCCACAATTGTGAAGAAACAAGTTTGCATCCCCAGAAGGTTGGTGTATGGGTTGCGATGTCAAGACGCGGATCTATGGTCCATTGTTTTTTAATAACACAATCAGTGGAGAAAGATACCGAGATAATATTTTAACACCTTTTATCGAACAACTATTGGATGATGAAATCCAAGAGGGCTACTTCCAGCAATATAGTGCATCAGCACATACGGCACGCACCACTATTCGTTATTTGGAAGAGTTCTTTGATGACCGAGTGATTAGATGTGGACGATGGCCCCCTCGGTCTCCCGATCTCACACCATTAGATTTTTTTCTATTTGGGCATTTGAAGAATAATGTTTACAGGCACCATCCACAGAATATTAACGAATTAAAAGAGGCCATACAAAATGAAATTAATAATATATCACCAGAAACCTTAATTTCAGTTTTCAATAGTATCAAAAATAGAGTTTGATTATGTTTAGAGAAACAGGGTGGCCATATCGAACCATTTATGAAATTTGTACATAAATTGCAAAAAATAACTAAATGAAATTGTAAAATTTAGGATAAATGTAAGCCATTATTTTTAATTAAATTCTAGTAACCTGCTACCTAATGAATTATTTTTTTATAAATAAATTATGGTAGCTGAAATAATTGCGATTTTTAGTTCTGTTATCTAGCATACCTAGTTCTAAGTATTATGTTACAGTAATTTCAGAAAATAAAAATAACACGTCAATTATTAATCTTGTAATGTTATTTTAAAATTTGCACTAAATTCGCCCCTGTCTTTCAATTTCGTTCAGATATTTGTTTTCTTGACGTGCAATATCTAAATTGTTTTATTAAACGAATGTTTGTTACCATGTTATTTTAAAGAATTGATAACTGTGGCCTCGACACCCAGACGTGTTTTTCGTTGATTTCCATTATCAGGTTTCTGGGAATCTTAGTCGCAAAAATTAAAGTCGCACCGTCTCGATTGAGCCAGATTTAAGCTGGTAAATCTACAATGGAAATTTTCCACTGTCTCATTAGAATATCCATATTTTGACCTATTAGGGTGTGCATCCGACTTTTTAACCCTACTTCCGTAAGTACGAACTGCGTAACAAAGAACGCAGAGGTTAGGGATTACGTTGATAGCTGTTGACTTGAACCAACGTGTGGTAATTTTTGGCGTTTACCTCTACATCCCCTAATTGGATTCAAACCAAATTAAGTGAAGCGATCCTTTTAGAAAAGAGATCGGACTGGAGAAATTGTAATTTCTTCGTGTCAGAGACGCGCAATAGTCGCGGAAGAAAGTGGTTTGTTTACCAAAAGCAAGGCTTATAAATTTCGTTATCGTGGGGATTGTATAACCCAAATATAATTACGCTGGTGTCCTCCAGGAAGTAGAAATTGTAGAGGGTAAAAACGTAACAATTTTGGTTCCGTTGGTGCAACGTTAAAGGGTCTGTCGAGAACAGAAACT
>VTPC01000887.1:104473-132848 GCA_011009095.1 Ignelater luminosus
AGACAAATCAAGTGCTTATATATACAGTGTTTATATAGTTTTTTTTTGTTTGTGTTGAGTCTCGATTGTGAAACGCTAAAGCGAGTTTTAATAAAGCTTCCACGAGGTAAGTTACACACAGGGTGAGGTTTCGCAAGAAGCCTATATACAGGGTGTCGGATTCACGAGTACTCGCGTGACCGACCATCAGAACCCTTCGATCTACGACTGCTGGCGCCCTCTTTTACGACCATCTATTAGTTTAATAAGAGTTTTGGAAAACGGTGAGCTTCTCTTTGTGAGAGATTAGCCAAGTCTGTTTGAGAATCCACCCCATCTGCGGCATGAGCTACGGGATTTAACATCTACCTTTGGTCTGGACGGGACTTGTGCATACTTTTGAGCATTTTCCCGTTACAATCTTTAATTATTCCCAGAACACGATTGTGTTAAGACGGCTGCCAAAGTGCCGATTTTGATAAATGGTTTTTTTAAATATAATATTAAACATTTAATGACTCTTAATGATTGAGTATGTATATCATTTATGCATGCATAACTATACAAAAAAATTCATTATTAAATATTTAGTTTTAAATTTAAATGAGTTTGAACTTCAAATATTCTTTAAATAACCCTACCTGCATAATTATCTTTTTATGAAAAATCCTTCATAGTGGACAGTTAAATTTAATAAAATTGAAAAACTAACTAAAATGCTCTTGTTGAACAGCTACATCAGCATTGTTTGGGCCTTATCTAATTCTTGTTTTTAAAAATATCTTCAATATATTGTCATTTTTTAATTTTCCAATTTTATATATAATTATCTTTAAATATTTAAGTTTCTAAGTAGTTTAATCATATATCCAATACTATGCCACTGGAAAATTACATAATTCTTTATTACAACAGAGTTGCCACCAGTGCAAGATGTGTTGCCTAACCAACAGTAAATTTCGTGGTCACGTGGCTTCCTCCTATTTATGATGTCCCTGTATAACAAGCAAGCTAATGCATCTTAAAATAAGAATTTAACAGAAGGAATTTAAATTTCTAATAACCTGAAGGTGCAAATAAAATGTAATTACAACATGAGTTCTAATTTCTTTAACAAAAATACATTAGTAGAAAGTAGTAAGTAGAGAAACATCAGTGCACAAAGGGACTACAAGTTAAGGATTTTATGCTTAGATAAAACTTAGAAGTAAAAAAATAAAAATTAACATCTTGAAAATAAATATAATGAAAGTACGAAATATCTAGAAATAAAAACTAAAATATAAACAAGCGTTTAATTTGGTCATTCCATTAGAAAGAAAGAAAAATGGGGAAAACATTATTTCCCCATTTAATAAAATAGAAAGATTAGTTGGGCTCTCTGTCTTAATTTTTAATAATTGAGTTTTTTGTGGGCTTTGTTAACATGTTCTAATATTTTGATTAATGCCGGCTCCATTCTAGACCGCTGGGTATAAAATGATATTTGCGGTTTTTGTTTGGTTTGGGTTCACAGTCAAAAAATAGTAACGGTAGTCCTCGGTTAATTTTTTAAAGGTTTAAACTTACCTTTTATTTCCGAGTTTAGTCTTACCTTGTTTATCTAGGTCTTTGTGTTTCTTCTGCGTTCGTAATTTTTTTGTCTTTGCACAATTGCGTCTGAATATTTAAACTTACCTTTCCACTGTACTTCCATTTTATACTCTTTTGTTTCATTTTATGTTTCCTCAACACTTCGGTGTTGTGGGATGCATATTTTTATCTAGTAGAGCAACTGAAATGCGTTTCTATGTTTTTCATATACGGGGTGTTTTTCAAAAAAAGCTACAAGCTGTAGTTTCTTTATGTACAGTCTGATTTAAGCCAGTCAAAGATTAGATGGTATTAGTTATTGAAAAAATACTACAATCAAAGCCTATACAGTTTCTCTCTATATTTTCTTGAATTTGTTCGCAGTCTGTTATAAGGGTAAGCTCATCATTTCTTGTTTTTTATTTAGTTTTAAACTCTTCTTGTTGTATTTTTGAGATGTTAATTGGCCTATTGCCACACTTTGTTGCGATATTTTGTCGAAACGTGTCGGAAGCTGATTCTGCTTCCGTCATCAGGCGTTTGCCATGAGACGAGCAGTTTGGTTCATTATTATTTTGTATTTGTGATTTACTTTCTATCGCTAATGTGATTACTACGCTGGGTGCTTAAACCACTAAGCGACTGGGACGGTTTACCTATATAGTTTTCTAAGTTTTATATAAGTTGCATTTCTGTAGCTGGATGCGCAGTACGTACTGCGTATGTTACGCACTAGGGATTTGAGCCGTTTGTTGGTGGCTGCGTCATAGTTCTTCGCGCAGTATTGGCATCCATATGGGTTTTATTTTTAACCTAGCCTGGTTCATCGGTTCTTCAAACCGGGGGAGAACTGGAGGCCGGACCGACAACGGAGTCGACCTGCCGAACCTCCACACTTTTTTCCTGACCGGGTCAAAAATGTCTTAAGCGAAAAGTTTCAACCAACCATCCCTCTCAACCCCGACCGCGTGCAGCAGCGTTCAACACCAAAACCACAAAATTTCATCTACAGTGGCCTTTGCTGCTGCTCTGGGGCAGCAGGAATAATTATGATTCGACTTTGACTTATCGGTTCTTCGGATAGCGCTATGTATGGATGCGGTGGTCTTCACTTCATACGTGTTCCGCGTTTCTTGATTTATCGATTTCTCCCTTCTTGATGTTATTTTTGTGTTCTTGAAGTCTCTCCCGTAAGGGTCTGTCCGTTTTTTCTATGTATGCCCTGCCACACTCGCATGGAACGTTGTAGACACAGTTCTTCGTTTACTGGTTTTTAGTTGCTGGGTTTGGTTTTGGTGATCACTTCCCTAAGCGTCCGTGAAGATCCGTGATTTTTCGGAGTTGATCGGAAACGCCTCCTGGTACATACGAGGTGACAGCTGTGCGTTGTCTTTCACCTGCACCATCTCTGCCTATTCTGTCCTTTGTGTTTTGGTTGTTCTCAAACGTTAAGTTAACTGCAAGTATTAAGTTAGCTGCCATACTATCAGGGTATCTATTCTCTCTACGGGTTTGAGCTATCCTTCCCCTCTCCTTCTTCAGATCTCCTTCTTTAGAGCATATTGTCGTCGCTCTATCATATAGGCATCTTGCGACGTCCATTTCTACACTTTTGTGATTGTTGAAATAGTAGTGCAGGTATGTACCTGTGTGTGTAGGTTTTCTGTATACGTTCGTTGTAAACTTGTCTTCATCCCTTTGAACCAAGACGTCCAGGAACGGTAGTTGTTGGCTAGACCCCACTTCCATTGTGAATTTTATCAAAGGACCATGATTATTGAGGTAGTGTAGGAAGTTGTCAAGTGTTTCAGTCTTATGTGGCCATATCACAAAGTTGTCACCAAAATAGTTTAGCTACAATTTCGGTTTTACTTGAGACTCAGATATCACTTCCTACTCAAACTCGTCCATCGATCTAGAAGATAAATGATATAGTTTTAATCTCGCTTGCAACAAATGTGCTTTTCAGGCGTTCATATATTATGATAACACTGATTAACAAATTGAAACATTTTTTCTGGTTCCTAGTTACAAATAGGTGATCTTGAATCAAGTTTTCATGTTAAATCCAAATCTGCTTTGGTTTTTCCCTAGCACGTATAGTTTCCGAGAAAAACATGATTTTGATTGGAAATAAAACGCTAAACTAATTAGATGCATTTTATATTACAAAATGTACATAAAACCCATTAAAATATTCTATTTAACAGTTTTCTTTTGTGTAATGTTGTATTAGGGTCTTCTCTAATCAGTAACCAACAGTAATCACCCAACATATTCGAATTCCATCTTTCCTGGTAACGGTTTTCCAACGTTGAAAGGTCTTGATGGAAACGCTCTCCAGGCTCATCACTTACAGCTCCCAAATTGTCTGGGAGAAAATCCAAATGGGAATGTAAACAATACATCTTTAGCAACATATTACTTCCCATTCTACGGTAAGATATCAACATTTCGTTGACGAGGTTTTTAAAATTTTCGGGTTTGTTGTTGCCCAGAAAGCCCTTTACGAGAGATTTAAAACAATTCCACTCCACCTTTTCTTTTCCTTGTAGAACCGCATCGAAACCGCTGTCATTCATTAATTTCCGAATTTGGGGATCCACAAATAGGCCTTTCTTTATCTTAGCTCTGCTGATTTCTGGAAATTTTTCTTTTATGTACTGAAAACCTCTTTCGCCACGGTCCATACCTTTTACAAGATTCTTTATCAGCCCTAACTTTATATGCAAAGAGGGCAAATATATGATGTTTCTATTCACAAGGCTTTCATGTAAAATACTTTTTCTCCCACGACTATCTGCCTACTTGGCCAATTTTTCACCATATAAATCCCAGTTGCATTCCTAATAATAAAGCTATAATTTTTAAATCTCCACAGACTCTCCGCTCGTATTGTTTATAGTCTACGCTCGTTAACAGGAATTTCATAGTTTCATAAGATTCCTTTAGGTGAACTGAATATGCAATGGGAACTGAAGGCAATGCATTGCCATTGTGCAATAGAACTGCTTTCAAACAAAATTTAAATGCATTAATAAACAGTAGCCTCTCTTTTGGTTTGTGTTTACGTCCAAGGGTTTCCATCAAATCTTTAACATCACTGCAGTAGATAAGATTGCCGCCCATAGAATAAAGTTTAAAAAACTTCTTTTCGCGGTTATGGAAACGACTAATTTTGGTACTGAGTTTCAATAAATTCCAACTTTTCAATCGGGAGCCAAGCAACTTGGTGTTGCTTTTGTTTAAGTTCAAATCACAAACTAAATTGTTTAGTTGTGCCTGTGTGATCAAATGTGGCTCAGTGGAATCTGGAGGAATAAACTCTGATCATTGCGAGAGAAAGTGTCAACATTTTCTTAATCTAATCCTTTAAATGTTTCTGGTGGCACAGGAGCTGGAAGATCAGTACAATGGCCAACGGGTCTTATCGCCGATGTTAAATTAAGATACACAACAGATTTTTTTTGTGGAGAAGTCTGCTACCTTCATTATGAGCAGTAACAATCGGTTAAATGATTCTTTTGTTCCCTCCATATCATAGGTAGTGCGAAGAGCATACATACACGGGAACCTTTTATCCACTGTCGAAGGCGATTTGCACAAGAGACACAACAAATATGTGGTGCCCATTGCTTATCTTAATCTCCAACTTGACATGCAAAGTACAGACGATAAGCTCTACTTATTGGCGCAGTAAAACATCGTTTTTGGTATTTAGCAGTAAACTCTCCGCAAACGTAACAAAAACTGTCCGGATCGTTCGCACATTTACGGGACATGATTAATGTTTCTATAGTTATCACTCAAAACACAAAAGATTTTTTTTTTGGTAAGCAGTAATAATGCAACTTAATAAAACTTCACTCGCTCCACAAAACAGTACTAACACTGAACAGGTTCGTACATAAGTGATCTCACTTATGGAAAGTTGAAATAATATCTACAAATATTTATCAGAATGACATACCTGTTGATGACATGTTAATAGCTTTCTAATATATATGCGGAATACAATTACCTCATTTCCAAAACTGCTTATAGCTAATACGTAGTTATCTAATGTAATTATAATTACACTGTCTACTGGAACTTCAAATGCATATATTCCAAAAACTACACGGGATAGAAAAAATTTTGAAGGCAAATTGAATTCAGAATGAAAAGTTAGATAAGGTTTACCTAGTTTTGTTTAAGAACCAAAAAACTCTGTTAATCAGTGTTATTTATGTTCACATTATTATAATATTATGAATGAAAAAAATGAAAAAAGAACGAAACAAGTTAATTATGGTCAAGCGCAAAGGAGAAGTTCAAAATGAACAACCAACGGTAATCATTAGGCTATAGATGTATTTCAATTGTTTACTATTGCACTCAACAGATACTACATGTACAGGAATAAAAGTTGAAAAATGTTGATGGTTATTAAGTGGAAGTGTTAAGGTGTGACCTCATAAATCTTTTTTGAAGTAGTAGGTACTTAGTGTCTAAATATCTATTACTCTTAAAACACATACCTACCTGACAGGGCCTCCACGTTATGACAACTTTCAAAGTTCAATAATGAATCAACCGGTTCTACTATTTCACTAATTAGTGTTTTGTATAATCATTATTGTACACTTCCTTTATTAACAATAAAATTACAATTTGGAAATATAATAACCTTCTTTGACGTAAATTCTGAAAGATTTTTTTAAAACATTGGTAAGGCCAATTTCAGTATGATGAGACCTTTAAATATATAAAGGTTTAGATACAAAGCAACATCTAATTTTTTGTGCTTAGATAATCTAATATATGTACATAATATGCGTATGCTTAATAAACGCAGCGGAAATTTGCTATAGTATGTACATTATAGTGTCAAGTTAAACGACCTTGTTTACTATATTATCTTGTTTCTGATATGCAAATAAAGACGTTTTTAGAGGAAAGTTTCTTTTTTTGTAAATAATACACAATCTTTTCAGAATAATTGTTTAGGAGAAAACAAATAGAACTATGTGAAGTTGAGGAATTTTTTTTAAATTTTTTAGTGAAATATAAAGAGAATAATACTGTTGCTGATATGAAAACATATTTTGGAATACTCAGCAATATTTTTATTACAAACTACGTTGTGGTGTTAAATACAAATTTTATTACAATTTTATTTCACTTTAATTTAATAAACCTATTGATCGCAATACGTACATACGTATAATGCTGTATTAAGATCAGTGTATGATTTAAGTTATCATAATTTGCTATTAGAAATTACTTTTGATAATTTATTAAAGCTAATAGAACATGAGATGGGTGAAGGAAAGACTCTCCAGTTACAATAGCGAATAGTTTCAAATTTCAATGTGAAACCTTTGAAAGTAGTCAGTCAATCGTCTGTTTGGTTTAGTTATTGCATCAGAAAAGAAAACTTGTATCGGAACATTGAAAAGTGTTATTTAATAATGAGTACTACGACACAATACAATGTTATTGTTGTTGGTGGAGGTCTTGTAAGTTTTATCAACTGATTTAATTTAATTGTTGAATATTGAAGAAGATTATTGTTTAGGTCGGTTCTTTATGTGCGTTATTTATGGCAAAAAGGGGATATCAAGTGAGCTTGTATGAATACAGGGAAGGTAAGTTTAAAAAAACCGTTTCAATCTAGTTTTAACTTAAAATACACTTAAGATCCAAGAGCTACAGAATTTGCACGCGGAAGATCTATAAATTTGGCACTTTCCAATAGAGCAAGAAGGGCTTTACAGGAGGTGGGAATTGAAGAAAGGATTTTAAAATGCGGTATAGCCATGAAAGGACGTTACATACATAACATCAATGGAAAGAATAAATCAATTCTGTACGATCCACGTACTAGACAGGTGCATGCATACATAATTAATTTATAATTGTTTAATTGATATACTATTACAATAATTTTACAGTGCATCTATTCGGTTTCCAGGAACTATCTAAATCAAGAATTATTGCAAGGTAATAAAGAGTTTTTGTTTTATTTTATTTGGTGTTGTTAAGCCAAAAAGCTATAAACATGCGACCAAAAACAAGTCGTTTTTAGAATTTTTAATTAGAAGTCTTGAAATTATTCATAACTACATAAATGGTTGAGTAAGTTTATTTGCATAACATTCCTGTTTGTATAAAAACACTATTTAGACTTTTTATATCCAACATTACAAAGTACAAAGTATTCAAAAATTAAATTAGAGAAAATCGAATTCATTAATTCTGTTTTTGCTTGCCAATCATTTGGTATTGTTACATTAAGTATGATTCATAAATCTGGTAGTTTATTGCCTTCTATGTGTTAAATTACAAATCGTCTGATAGTTTTTTAGAAAATCTGGACCTCGTCCTCACGATATTGCCTAAAATATTTTTTTGTTCATTCTAATTTACCTAGAAACTAGATAGTCAGCTTAAATTAAAGGAAAATAATAATAAAAAAAGTTATATAATCTGCTGCCACAGAAAAATGTCTGGGAGCCTTGTAACAACATTTTTTTCTTTAGCATCATTTGCTAGTTGTTATCAAGTCACGGAATAGTGCGTATACAAATATATCTATAGCATTGTCTTTCGTGAATAAATCTCTTGTATTCTTATCTAATCGTATGTTAATATTTGTTTACATTTTTCTTTTCTGAATCTAAGGATGTTGACATCACCGTGTTTACTATCGAAATATTATTTAATTTTTGTCTATACAAAATGTAACTCAAAACATTTTGTTGGTAAAAGTCTCAATTTTGCAATAAAAAATAGAAGTTTTTCATAACTGAAATTCTTTTGCGGAAATTCCAAACTTTGATTTATTTATTTATTATCAGAGGTGTAGTGTCGAAGGGTTTTCAAGTCATTTTATAAATTTTGCGAAATTAAGACTTGACATTCTATTTTAAGGGAGAACAAATGTTTCCTACCCTTTCTCTGGCAGCATCCTTAGATAAATCGGGATTTGAAGTAATTTAATAATATGATCTGGAATTCTCAGGTTTTATAATTAAAGTAGGTTGTACTTTACATATAGGATTAAATTAAATAACGATTTCCAGAAATTTTCATAATTAACTTGGGTGTACACTTTAAATAGCAAAAGGGAGGTTTCGGATTTTCATTAATATTTCGTGATTTTGTAACTGAAATAAAGACAAACAGACAATGAAAAATTTGCACGTCAATCTAAATTTGAATATCTCCAATTGTGTTTTGATATGCTACGGTTTTCTGTTTATTTTAGTCGGAAACATGAAACCTTAGGATCATCTAACATGCTAGAAGGTGACAATGTTTCTTCTTGGTCTAACACATTTATGACTGCCAAGTATTTATACTGAACCTACTGCTCTGTGTGGATGAGTTTACACAGGAACTTCTTCAATTAATTGCTATGTTTAAAGGCTTCATTCAATTTCGAGAAAATTCTGGGTTCTTCTTTAGAGAGATATCTTACAAAACATTGATTAACAAAGTCTTATACAGCGAAAAGCGTTTTGTTTTTGTACCTTTAGTCCAAATTTGTATACTATTAGGTTGGAATGCTGCTTGAACCTTTGATTACTAAACGAAATTTTCTTTAATGACACCTTGCTGTTGCTATAGGACATTCCTTCAATTTTCTGCATTAAGAAATGCGACCGATGCACTAAATTTTGAACAAAAACTAACATGTAGCACAAATTTCGCCCAAACGTCACAAAACTTTAGAATCGTTTAAAGTAATGGGGTCGTTTCCAAAAAATTATTTTTGCTTATTTGTGTTGCTTTGGCTTTAAATTAACGCTGGCTTTTTTTTTAAATTTCTTTCTGCTTTTATTTTCACTATTTTTTTCAATTTAAAGTTTGAAAAACTTTTCCCGCCACTCCTGTGACGTCACAAGTCTTTGACGATATAACAACGCTGAAAACGGGAGCGCTTGCGCGTGAGCGCCGGATGCGGATGCTGTCGGTATTATAGAAAGGGCTTAGAAGTTTGAATTTTCGAATTGTTGAGGTTACGCAGTATTATGTTATTATATATATTATATTTACAAAGTTTTATAGACGCAAACTAATCACTAAACCACAAAATAATAGTCAATAACAGGCGTAAAAAATACAGACACTTATAATATCTTTGGTTGAAATCGACAAAGCGGAGAAACCCGACAACTAACGAATGACAGCAAAGACACAACAACGTGATTGCGACGTTGCCAGCTCTACTATTTGTACAGACCGTCTACCGACGAACTGTGACATTACTAGTAAAGAAAAATTATTTTATTTCATTATAACTCCTTAGTTATCATATTTTGGAAAAACTGTTAATGGATATTAACTCTATATCCTGTCTAGAATGATAATATGTGTTTAAATTTCAATAAATTCATTTTAGGAAACGACCCCATTATCTAAAAAGATCTATCATTGATTTTAAGTCAATGCAACAATTTTTGTAGTTACGGTCAGCAAATACAATAAAAGTTTAGGAGGTTTGAATAAATAAAATAATTTAGTCATAAATGAAAATAAAATCAAGAACAAGAGGTCGCTACTATCGTCGTTGACACTGAAATAGATCGTTTGTAAAATTTATAAGACTTACAGCTGCTGCACATGCCTACTAAAATTTTCTACTATCTATTTTCATACGATTTCTTGCGGAGTACACAAAATGATATTTCTCACATAGAATCTATTGCAATATCAATGATGATAGCACCGCACCGATTGAACCGATCTTTAATTGTTTTTCTGTACAAATATCTTGAAGAAACAGGTTGAGGTTTTATAGCGCCGTTGTTTGTGACATTTAATCAATACTATTCATACTAATGGACAGCCCCATCGATTTTCTATGATTATCTCTAGACATCATTACCTTAAAAGACGTCATCTACAGAGTCAAGAAATTAAAATTCAAAGCCAGCGCAAAAGTGATTTCCACATCGAAACAAAAGAAAAAGGTATATGCTTTGGCTCTAACGCAATGTTATATTTATATTAGAAAGTCTAAACAATCTTTGAATATCCAAAGAAATAGTAGAGTTTACATACAAAGCAATCTGGAAGTTTGTAAGGTTTGTGTCTCCAATACGGTTGTAACGGACGTCGGAGATTAAGATGGGTACTGCTTTCTAAAGAAAAGATGTCCTAGAAAAATTTGTCGCTTATAAAGGATTTATAAGAACTAAACTACAGTATACCCGAATGTCAAATCTAATGACAAACGTGGTACAAATAGAAACATTAGACCAAGATTGATACCAAATTTAAGTCTATACTAAAGTATACCGGGATATCGAATCTGGTGACAAATGTGGTAGCAATAAAAAGATTAGACCAAGAGGAGTTCATTAATATTAGATTTAGTGGCGAAAGTCACTGGGTCGAAATTTATGAGAGATCAAAATTTGACATGGGAATCTATGACAGTGCATTGTTTTGTATCAAGAACTTGCAACCGAATATCAACCACCATATAATAGTCAGGCAAGTAGCCCCTCTGAAAAGCAAATTACTCCTGAACCACGTTTCATTATTATATTACATCAGTGTAATATTTCAATATGCTATACATGCCTACTTACAATGGAAGAATGCAGTGAGTCCGTCGCCGATCTCGATGAAAATTTTACTGACGATTCTAGATTGAAAATAAGTCGTATTTTGCCGTTCGTGTAAATGGGCCTTTCGGACCTCGCAAAAAATATAGGAAAATGGCTAAAATTGGCTTTCACGAAACCGGGTTGTTCCAGCTGTTTTAACCAATTTCTATATCTAAGAATATTTGATCCGCGTATAGGGGTTTTTCAATATACGCCCCAGGAAGGCCAGAATAAATTCATTGTGCCATGCCTGTTCCGCTTTTTGTTGCGAATTTCTTTCTCCGTTTTTTTCGTCTTTTTCTGTTCCTCTCATAAGATTTTTCTTTGTCGAGCCATCATTTTTCAGTCTTATTTCCTCGTTATCATAATGTTGATGTTATTCTCAGGGTTGATGTTTGTTCCTATCCCTAATTCCATTGCAGTTCTGTACCTATCCCATCTGTTACATTCATATAAAGCGTGTTCCATACTATCCTCCATTTTACAATACCAATCTTTGCTGGGTAATTCCAAAAGCATCCGTCTCTTGATGCTATTTCTATTATGTGGTAATCGATTTCGTCGTGTTTTCTTCAAATTCAAGTTCTTAAGTTAGGGATAATTTTCCTTATCCGCTCGGCCTTTCTTTGCATCGTCCCCATCTATCTTGCCAACTATTGATGATGTTCTCTCTTATTTCCTTTTTACTGCGCCTGTCTGCTTTATTATGTAATTTGACTCTTTCCTCTATTATTAAATCGATTGACAGTGTGTCTGTGATAAACTGAAAGGCTTCTGTGGATAAGGTCCTACATGGTTATCTAACTTTTATCAGCATTTTCGTCTGTATTTCTTTTAATATCATGCTGTATTTATTTTTTTTCATTATTTTGACCCTCATTGGTACCGCGTATATTACTATAGAATATGCTATTGAGACTCTTTTCTTCGTTTTAGGACCTTCAATATTTGGTATTATTCGTCCCAGTTGTTTCACTGATTTCTCAGTCTTTTCTGTTACATGCGTGACATGAGATGCCATAGACATATTTTTATTAGAAACCACACGTAGGTATTTTAAGGTCTTCATTGTCGCAATTTAGACGTTTTCAATTTCTATACTCATAGCTATTATTCTTCTTCTGGCTATTAATAACACGGCTTCCGTTTTCTGTGCGACTAACTGTGGCCTGTTTTTCTTTAGCCATTCATTTAATCTGTGCTTTGCTTTGTCTTCCAACTCCTGCTCATGTCTTCCTCTAACTATCTCCGCGATGTCATCTGCGTAACCTGTCGTGATGGCATTCTTTGGCATTGTTAAGCGTAATATATTATCATAAAATATATTCCATAAGAGCACACCCAAGACAGATCCATGTGGTATTCCTTCTTTATCTTTACTTTTAGCCATCTTTGAGGTAGCTACCTAGATTCTAGTTACATAATGTCCATTCTTATCTAAAGACATATATCCTTGCTTCTTTAACCGCATGTGTCGGTCTTTTCAGCTCTTTTCTTTACCAGTTTTCCCCCTTTTCTGAAACCGTACAGTCTGTCGCTCAATCCTTCTTTTCTTGCTTTGACTTGTTCTTTTTTTCTGTAGCTTAGTACGTATATGTTCCGTTAGCTTTGCCAGCGTATTCAATATGCATAGTGGTCTGTAACTCGGCTCGTCTTCTACCAACTTTTCTGGCTTTTCTATTAGTATCAATCTCGCCGTTTTTCATACTTTTGGAAATTCTCTTTCTCTATAAATTTATTTAGCAATTGGAGACAGTATTTCGGTTGTTTTAGGACCATCATTTCGACTACTTCTCCAGGTGTTTTGTCCGATACTGTAGCCTTCTTTGGTTGTAGCTTTAACATTCTTCGTACTAATTCTTCTGTAAAGAGTACTTCTTGTTCATTTCCATTTTTTTGTAATGGAAATAATGTTTTTCAATCGAATTCTCTATCTTTTGGAAAGAGTTTTCGTACTTCCTCCATCCTTTTTTTTCTTCACTAAGTTCTACTCTTGCCGCCATATTAATTTTATTTGTTACGGTGTTATCTCCTTGTCCCCAGATATCATTGTCTACATCCTTACATATTTCTTTCCACTGTTAAGGTTTTTAATTTTCGTAACATTAACCCGCGATAATTAATTTAAATCGAGATGCGTGGCGACCTCTATTGAGGAATAGGGTTGTAGCTGTTTTCGCGGGGCAGCAATTGCGTAATTTAGTTACGGGATAAGTCGCTTCTGCGCGTTGAGATCAGAATGAGGCCGACGCGAATAGAGCAATGAATTTTGGAGCTTCATAGAGGAAAGTCCAACGCTGGTGGGGGACGTCTTGTGAGACGTTTTCCATAAAAATTTAGTTGTTGTGGCCCATGAAGATTATCGTTTAGTGAAGTGTCCTTAAGGTATATCAGCGTAGTGCTGGATTTCAAAAAAGGGCTACCGTTAGAGCTTATTCTTCGGAAGTAGGGCTTCTTTTTCCTTTCGCTGTTGAGCGAAACCCAGTGGAATTCGTCGACATTTTGTTCCTCCTTGCTGTATGGATGCGGTTAGTTTATGGAGCTTCAAGTAAATAGATACGCAGTTACCCGTGTGGGTATAGATTTGGATCGTACAGCTACGCAAGGTTAGTGTACACCTATTAATATCGTAGTGTTTATACCCTTTTGGGTTAAAGAAACAAGCGCATTCAAAATTTGTTCAGTGGAAAAACAAGGAAGTTTCTCCTTGGCATTATTGTAAACACTCATAACAACGGTTTCCAGTATAATCATTGTGGTGTTGTGTTTGGTTTATTATTTATTTTTTTACAAATAAAGAATTTATAATTTAGTAACGTTCAGCGTAAATTTGTAATGTAAATCAGTTTTAATTTTTTTTATCATAATTATTTGGTTTGGTTTTAATTTGTTTGTATGAATTAATTCATTGTCGATTTTATTAAATGAAATTAGATATTTCCTTTTCGTAATATACATTAAGTGCAGTCATAAGCTGTTTGATCGGCGTCGAGCGGGTGCCCACGCACTTGGCGTTTCTGGGAATCCCCTCGTGCGTCATTGGCCAGAATTTGCGCAGTAAGATCTAGCACCATTATTGACGTTTATTTTATAAAGATTTTGTTTTTGTATAATCAACAGTTTATTTGTTTTGTTTTATTTCTATTTTTTTGCTTGTTTTATATTATGTAACATTTCTTTTTTTTGATTTATTTTTCTAATAGATTTGTAGTTTGAAAGATAGTTTTATTATTATAATTGTATGCACTGGTTTAAGTGAAAATATCTAAGTTACCTATGCACTTGATTAATGTGATCCAGTTATATTAAATTTCATTAATAAAGAATAAACCGGGTGACTCAGAAACCTTGACATACTGAGTGATCCAAAGAAAATGATTTGATGATTTAATTTGAATATTTCAAATTTAATTTAAGAAATATTTAGACAGAATGAATTGGAAATACTTTTGTATAAGGCGGTTTAACGCCTTGAGTAAGCTTTTGTTTCAGAAAGTCTAAGTAAGTATTTGTAAAGTTGTTGCCGATTTAAGAGGGACTATGGTCCTTTTGAATCTCGTGATCTGGCTGAATCCATAGTGGCACCTTTCAATAATACCGATTTTGAGTTATTTCAGTGATAAGTAGGCATTTCGAACCTAGCCGTCTTCGACTGTTTGCTAGTCTGGGTATCAGTATCACTTAGTTCTTCGTGCCTTCTAGTCGCTTATTATAAGCCGGTGTCTTAAAGTTTATTTTGGCACGTAACACCACGCTATCTCCTTGGTTCTATTTATTTCTTTCCTCAAGTTTGTTCTATCATTGGTATATACTGCATACAGTCTTCTTTTCTCTACTTCGCTTATGTTGCATTTATTTCCCCTAACCATATTTCTTTTGCTTATGAGACACGTCTTTCTTAATTTTGCAATTCTCTCGCTACGCCTATAAACAGGGCGTCTATTGCCTTTATTTATCGTTTTCTTGGGGTACGTGTGTGTTCTCCAATATTTTAGTCTACTCTTCGGAAGTACATACTGCGCCTTGGTGGATAACCCTCTCTATTTTCAGGTTGAGATTTTTTTAGAAATTGTTTGCACTTTCCTGGTTTCATAATCTCCATTTCAATATGTTATTCTGTTCTGGTCCACTTTGCGTAATTCTTTGGTTTTCTCCTGATACCACTACCTTCAAGATAATGTTTCTGTGGTCACTCAAGTTTTTATCAGGTGTTACGCTCCAATCCTTTATGCTATCAATCACATTTGCAATACTGATGGTTAAGTCGATAATTGAGTGCGAATTTCTTCTTACAAAGGTTAGCTTGTCCGCCCTGTTTGCTATTTCCAATTCTTCTTGTCGTATCCATTTGAGTAGTATGTTTCCTCTTCGGTCCTTAACTTTAGATCTCCATACGTGTGATTTTGCATTTAATTATCTTGCTCTCTTTCCTGCAAGTTTTCATGCTGCTCCTCAGATTCGAGAGAATTTCTTCGTCTTCTTGTATTATTGTATTGGGTATATATATATTACTTGACTGATTGTTAAACACCCAAACCACAGTCCGCTCCGTACTACTCTTTTATTTGGTTTTACTACCACTAACACATCTACCAGCTTTCTTTGGACGATATTGTGTAGCAGATTATGTAATGGGTTGCTTTTGTTTCCATTGGTTTGCAATATTACTATATTATTCATTATGAGGGGCCTTTTGCACATCTTGCTTTCCTGTCTGTGCGTTGGTAGCGCTGTGGGCGTGTCCTATCTTTTTCCTGCTATGTCAGCATGTGTCATTTGAAAGCTGGGTCCGCAGATCTTGAGATGCCATGGCAAAACAAGAAAATGAGAATCGAGGAGGAGATGAAGCCCTTGAGAAGTAAAAGTTTTTGAAAGAGTTTGTCCTACCCGAATTCGATGTGCTCTGTAAGATTAATAGAAAGATGATTATTTTGACAGAACGGAGACGCAGTATCGCTAAACAAAAGCTCTTTCAGGAATCATTTCTGCCAGTCCCTTCTAAAAACACACTAAAATAACTGAAATGAGATATCTAAGCAGGAACGGTTATTTAGAGGGATAATTGGAATCTGGATCGATGCCAAAAGTAAGCTAAACTTAAGTTATGCTGCGTTATAACGTTAAATGAGGTTGTTTATTTAGTATAGATCGTAAAAGTATTGATATGATGTGGTAGATCTAACTATAATGTAGAATCAGAAAAAGACATAGAGTTTGTGTATTTTGGATTCACGGGACACTAACTAAATAACATTTGATTTGTAAAGATAGGTCATGTGATGTAGAACAAATTATCTTGTCCTTGTAAAAGTCAGTTCTCTTCTCACCTTTTCAGTCTATGATTGGTTTGGTTATATAGTCTAATAAAGTAATCTAGATTTTTTTGTACTTGAATTAGAATTTGAATCATCAGATAAACTGTAGAGTAGTTGAAATAAAGTTCTACCTTTTAGTAAGTACACTGTTAAACCACTCTGGGTGGGGATGTTCAGTTCAGGGTGCGCAAACCGCACATACGCTGCTCCCTGCTATTATTAATTATTCTGGATAATCAAGTTCCTGAAGTGAACATACACTTTATTCTAAAATCATTCGAACAATCTAAAAGTTTATATTAAATTCTTTGACACATCCTTGGTAAAGACATTTATATAATAATAGCGACTGTACCAGGACTCTTTTTTGCCAATTTTTACGGTTACCAATTAGAATAGATTTGGAATAAACTGCTTCTACCTTAGGTACCAGAAATACTTTCAACTTTGAAATATCTTACTGTATTTATAATGTGTAAAATGTCATATCTAAAATGTGCAATTCTTTTATAGAAGTTGAAAGACACCTTAATGTTCGCACTTATTTTAATCACAAATTGATCAACGTGGACGTAGACCAAGGACGCCTAGTCTTTTTACAGTAAGTTCAATTATTAAGGCAATTAGATTTTTATTAATCACAATCTAATTTTGCAGAACCAAAAATAATACTACAATAGAGACTTACGGAGATCTACTTATTGGAGCTGATGGAGCATTCAGTACTGTCAGACGAGCCTTACAACAAACACCTTTATTTAATTTTAGCCAAACTTATATAGACCACGGATACATTGAAATGAATATCAATTCTCAATCAGGAAGGGCAATGGTTCCTAATCACTTACACATTTGGCCTCGTGGAGAATTTATGATGATAGCTTTGCCCAATCTTGATTATTCTTGGACGGTTACCTTATTTATGCCTTTTGAAAGATTTAAAGAACTAAACTCGCCCGATAAGGTGTTAGATTTCTTTAAAAAGTTCTTTCCTGATTCTGTCGAACTGCTTGGGAAAAGACAATTAGTTGAAGATTTTGCTAACACCAAGCCATCTCCGCTCGTCTCTATTAAGTGTGGAAGCTATCATGTAGGAGAAAACATCCTTATAATTGGGGATGCAGCCCATGCAATGGTTCCTTTTTATGGTCAAGGCATGAATGCTGGCTTTGAAGATTGTTTACTTTTGGATTCTATATTGGAAGATTGTAATGATAATTTTCCAGTGGCGCTTAAGCTATTTACAGAAAGCCGAAGAGAAGATGCTCATGCAATTTGCGATTTAGCTATGTATAATTATATGGAAATGCGAGACCTAGTGACACGTCCGTCTTATTTGATACGAAAGAAATTTGATGACTTTCTGTTCTGGTTATTGCCAACAACGTGGATACCACTTTATAATTCTGTAACTTTTAGCGAAATGAATTATCAGCGGTGCATCAGCAACCGTAAGTGGCAGGATAAGGTATGATTAGTAAATCTAGCAGTTTCTTCTAATTGATTTTGTTTAAACTTTTAGGTGATACAGTGTTTAACAATAGGAACTGGAATATTTCTAAGTAGTGTCGCAGCTTATAACATTTTTAATTACTAATGAATAAGTAGTTTAATGTTAGTAAATTGTAATTATTGTTATCTACGTAGATTAATGTTTAACTTAGTAATTACGCTTGTATTTATAAAATGTTATAAATTGTTAAGTAATGACTAATTTAGTTTGTTCGGGATTTTCCACATATTTATGTTTTTCTTCTTCAAAAAACTGTGTAAGGTGTTCCATAAATTTTTCATGAACAGCACTGATTTGTTCCTGAGTAGGATTTTCTACTTGTTGAACTTCTAAAGGTTTCCCAACTAAAACAAAAATTTAATTAATATTTAATTGTATTATACTCGTAAATAATAAATAAATTACTTACTTATTGTAGTTATTGGTCTACGTTGAGGTACCCATCCATATGAGTATTGTAAAAATCCACGACCAACAGGTATGATAGGTGCAATTCCAGCTATCTTTCTAAACCATTCTTGAAAAGAGCGCAGATATGATCCCTCAGGATTGTCAACTTGGTCAAATATGTCCGTTTCACCAAATGCAAGTACTGGTACAATCGCTGTTCCATTTTGCATGGCTAACCTTACAAATCCTTTGCGATTTTTCAAAACGAGAATATATTGTCCTGGCTTACAATGAAATGCTTCAGCCACTCCTCCAACAACCAATAATGGTGCTTTCCCACCACCTGGATATTTCAGTAACCAATTAATTGAATCTGCAGAAGCACTACATAAACCCAGTGAGTAAATGATTTCTCTAAAATAAGGTTTATTAAAATGTTGCCGTAGTGTTAACAAATAAGGCTTGTGACTGGGAAAGAGCTCTTGGAAACCACAAGCGTTTGTACCAAATGACAAGAATACCCCCGTTGAAAGCATTCCGTGCGGAAACGAACAAAAGAGGTAATTCTTCTTTGGATCCAATTCGACTCCAGGTTGTTTCTTGAGTTGTACTGGAAAGTAATCTCTCATATATCTCCACCAAGCTAAATTACGAAACCATTCTAGTCTTCGACCACCACGATCACAAGTGTCGCTATCAATAGTCCAAACCCAAATTAGATATAAAAGTGTTCCTAACCAATAAGTGGAGAAGATAAGAAGGTACATAGATATCAGCAAGCCTATTATGCTACCAAGAGCCATCGTGTAAAACCATGATCCTGCTGCTAGCGTTTGCAGTCTTCTTTGTAAAGGAGTATTTAGGGGTGCAAATTTGATGCCCATTACTTCCATTTTCTGCAAAATGAATAAAATTGATTATTAAAACCGTTTGTAGCATTTAATATTATTAGAATCATAAAAGTGCATACCATCCGTTACAACATCCACAAAAATCTCTTTTGTGTTAAATCAGGATTTTAATAAATAATAATAAAAACAACCTAACACACCTAGACAATTGTTATTAATTTACTATTGTATGTTTCTCGCTTATTTCTACTGGAATGTAATATTCTTCTGCTTAGCAAATGTTGGGTTAGTGGCAAAAATAAATATTTCTAAAAATAATTTTTCCAAAATGCAACAAGAATGATTTTTATAGGTAAAGTGTTTGAAAATATAAGATTGGTTTTAATGACCAAAAAACAGTTTACTTTCTTTTTAACTTGCTCTTGTTAAAAGAAACAGCGGCATTTTCTAAAATAAAAAAGTGTTTTTTGGTTGTTATTTATTTGTTAGTATATCAGAGCATTCAACTAGACACCAGGTCAAGAAATTTTAAAATTGCGTTAATGCTGTCATGGATCATTGAATCGTTATAGTTGACCGCATCTAGTAGGTAGTTAATAATAATAACTAAGAATAAATTCATTTTCTTCCAAATTAAATTATAGAGTACTATATTAATTAATCATAGCGAACTGTTAGTATAGATAATTAAAATTTTCTTTTGGAGAAAATAGTTCCTTGTTTTGTAGCCTATAACTACCATGAAAAGCACTCGTGGATGCGTTTGGGAAAAATGTATATTGTGATAAATGATGATAATGAGTCTGCAAAAACAAAGTTTGATATTGCTGAGTAGATAACGAAAAGGTTGCACAAATAGTTTTGATATTCATAAATACACACGATATGGTTTTATCTGATATTTTTTATCGTTTGAGAAAAACATGCAAGAAATGCACAAACCTAGCGATTACAATATTTCAAGCACAGAGTGGAGATGGAGAGTCTCTAAATGAAAAAATGTTACCTAAATCTATTGCTATTTTTTTAAAATAATAATTCATGGCTTTCTAGAATCTTAAAATTTCTATTATTTTAGAACACATAAATGGCAAAAAATCGATTTCCAAAAAAAACTATCGTTGGCAATAAATGATGCCTGCGTTGGTGTTATGGTACCACTCTGTAGTGTAATAAGACATTGAGCGTATGAGTCATGTACGTTCCATTGTTTTTTTGTATTTTTGTTTAATTAAAGTCGTGATGGTTTTCATTTTTTTATTATAACGGGTGTCCTAGTATTAGTTCGGTATTTATCTATTGAATAAAATTAATAATCTTTGGAAAATAACGAGTTTATTTAACTTAACATAAAATAGAGATATGGAAGTTATGTTTTAGAGATAATGTTTTCTAAATGTCCCCCTTAGATGTTTCTGCAGATGGTTATTCTTTTTACAAAATTTCTAATCACATTTTGACCTGAGTGTTACTCGATTTCATTGATAACTTGACGAATATTTTCTTTCAGCTCATCAATCGTCTGTGGATTGTTGACATAAACTTCATCCTTAAGAAATTCCTAAAGAAAGAATTCATAAACGTTAAATCGCAGGATCTTGCAGGCTAGTTGATGTCACTATTGTGAGAAATGATATGGTCAGAGAAATGTGTTTGCAATAAATGCATTGTTTCTCTCGCTGTGCGGCTCATAGCATCATCTTCCTGGAAAAACATACCATTGAGATTCATATACTCTAATTGAGGCATAAAACATTTATCAGCATAGAGTTCGTCATTGACAGTAACCATTTCACCAATTCCATTTTCAAGAAAGTACGGCCCTATAACAACGTGAGCCCACAAACCACACCATACAGTTACATGAAGTTGATGTATTGGTTGTTATTCATTACTTGAGGAGTTTCACGTCCTCAAATTCTAGAATTTTGCTGTTTCACATACCCTCTGTAGCTAAATAGAATTTTATTGCAAACTTCAGTATCAGCTGTAATGTGCTGTAGGATCCAGTTGGCAAACACATGGCGGTATTCGTGATCTGTAAGCTTTAGTTCTTGGGTTAACTGGAATTTGTATGCCTGTAGAACCAGATCTTTCGTCAAAATTCTTTGTTGGGACTTCTGAAACTATTTAGTTGTTGAGAACTGCGGCGAATTGAGGTTCTTGGATTTTCGACAATAAGTTAATTCACACCATCAAGATTCTCATTGGAACGGGCACTACGATTTCGCACTGGCTTCTTTAAGTCAAGGAGCAAACCGGTCACTTCAAATTTCTTTATTAGACTGCGAATTGTGTTGTCACTCTGTACATGATCACATACTAAAGTTGCACGAAGTTTGGGAATTGTCTTTACGATAGAACCGAAGATTCGTAAAAGATTTGCAAAATTTTATCACGTTCTTTCGTTATGAACGGAAATTTCCTGGCCTCTAGATTACTCATGTGAAATATAAATGTTTCAGGTTAGGTTGTTCGAAAATGGCGCTAAATTTAAATCCCGAAGTATATATTTGAATGTGCATTACTTGTAACAACCTCACAATATTACAGTTTATGGCAACGGGCGTGAATATGTATTGTCGATTTTTATCTTTTTGCGGAAAAAACATTTTCCAAAGCTATTTACGGCATTTATTGCGAAAGTGTGACATAACCTATATTCTCATGGCAAATCTAATATTTTTTTTGTTTTTGTTCATTTAAAATGTCCGATTCTACGAACTTGATGGTTGTTGCTGTTACAATCTCCTCTTTTAAGAAAGGGCTCGATTTGATAATAGATGATTGGAAATCAAGCGAACATAAACACATTAAAAACTAAAAAAAAAACGGATGTTGAAACAGTTACCAAGAAGGTTAGAAAACCCAAACAAACAAAAATTAGCAAAGAAAGAAAAGAACTTACGACTGAAAGAAGAAAAGTGATAGAAGGAATCCCTGAGTATAATGATTTACATAAAACCATAAAGAAGAAAACAAGAAACTATTTAAGACTCTACAACACAGAATTGATGAAAACAATAAATTACTGAAAACAACAAAAATATGAAAATTCTCAAGACTCAGAATACATCGATTAAAAGACCCAATGAAGACATCAAAGAAGAAGAAAATGATCTGATAAGTATTACTAAGAACTGTAGCACATTATATAACCAAACGAGTCCAAAATCATCAACTGCAGTCGAAAAAACAATTCTGAATGTTGGTTCTGGCGAACTACCCGATATCGCCTCACAAGAAGTAGAATTAGCATTGTCCCAAATGAAGAAGAAGAGAACACCTAGAAACGACGGTATTACAAGTGAAATGATAAAGCCGGGCGGAATTGCAACAACAGTCTATGAGAATTTTTTTAAATAAATGTCTGATACAAAGTAAGATTCCAGAAACATAGCAGAAAGTTCAGGGAGGTTTTATTAGATAAAAAAGGTAATAAGCTAAACATTGATAACTAGCGACCTTCCATACCCCTACAAATTACTAACAAACAGACTTACAAACAAACTAGATGCTTATCAACTACCTAAGCAATCTGGATTCCGCAAAGGCTTTAGCACAATCGAACATATTCAGCCTATCCTTTCATTGATAGAAAAATGTAACAAATACAGCGAACTATTACACCTTGCTTTTGCTGATTATAACAAAGCTTTCGACTTCGTACAACACTAGCAGAAGATGTAAAAACCAATAAAATTTTAATAAAACGAGGAGTTAGGCAAGGAGACACAATCTCCCCAAAATTATTCGCTCTAGCATTGGAAGATGCCTGCAGGACACTAGAATAAGACAAAAAAGGTATAAAAATTGAAGGCAGATATTCGAACCATCTCCGTTTTACGAATGACATTGTACTTATTAGCCAAGATATCGGGGAACAGCAGGAAATGTTAAAAGAACTTAAATCAAAATCAAAAAACATAGGGCTAACCATGAATTTATGCAAAGCAAAAATCCCGAAAGCAGCTGATAATACAGCCATGCGTTTCGACGATGAAGTCATAGAAAAAGTTGAAGAATACGTTTATTTGGGACACATTAAATTAAGTAAGAAAAATGCAACCGCCGAAATCAAAAAACGTATTCCACAAACATGTACGGCTTCAGATAAGCTGTTACACATACTAAAAGATAAGAATATTCATAATTACTCTGGAAAGGAAGGAATTCAACACTTGCATACAACAACACAAAGGGTCATTAAACGAATTGTAAGGGACAAATGCCAAAAGTATGCACCAAGCCCGTCAAGATCAATGTTGATGTTAAATCCCGTAGCTTATGCCGAAGATGGGGGGGGGGTTCCAGATAAACTCGCCTTAATACACAAAAAAAGGCTCACAAAACCCAAAGATTCTTACTAACGTCAAAGGATGTTCAAAATAAAAGGCGCCAGGAAACAGTTACGCTAAATGATGTAATCCGTCGACCTGTCCCCACATCGACGAACGCCCTGTATAAGGGTGGCCGTAAGAAGTATCACCCTATATACAGAAACTTGAAATTGTATCTGGATGCTAAAGTGTACTCTCAACTTACCTGTAGGGCTTAAATTGATCCTATAAATGACTTGAAAACACAAAATAGAAATATCATGATCTATGATAAGTTCCAGCATCTCTCTCTCATAACTCAAATAAACTTTATAAAATATTGACTTCGTAAGACTTTTAAATTAATAAAAGCAAAATTTAGATTCTTTGTTACTAGAAACCTTGGACACTCATAACACAATACATTACCTGACTATCAATCAAAGTAATACTTATCAAATAAAATACCAAAATAGGTAACACACAATAAATTTATTGTAACTTTAAAATGCAGAAAGAGAAAAATTGAAATTGTAATCTGAAACTATAATTACATTTCTTTAAACAAAAGAAAATCATCAAATAGTATTAATCAAAAAGAAACAGTAAATTAATGAGAATAAATTTCCGAAATAAGCTAATAAAGAAATCTAAACCTTTTTTCGGAAATATTTATAATGTTACCCTAGCTTAATTTATTATCAAAACTAATCGCCAGCCAAAAGGTGCACACAACATTATCGTAATTTTAAATATTTCTTACTCTAGGGTTCGTAGTGCGTCCACAAAGTTGTGGTAGCCCATTTTTGGAAAACCAAATGGCACAACTGAGAGATCGGTACTATTTATTTTTAGAAACCACAAAGAATTGTAACACTTTATTGCCCTTTACACAAAACACGAACTTTTAATTTTTAACACAAAGGAGAGTATATTCTTCGCATCCAAAGATGATAAAACGAAACAATTCTTCCGATGACGAAAGACGCAGTCTTCTCCAAAGACTGAACCATAAATACGAAAAGAAAATCGGAGTTGAATTATTCTTGAACGACTAGCACGATGCGGTTACTTCATTATGGACATCTCGTTCATTTCCCAATACAAATAACAAGAGGTACAACCTTTCGACCTGTGAATTTAACTCTTTTTTTTCTATACGTCTGCTCCTAGAGAGGCCTTCCCTAGAGTCGACCCAAAATGCAACTTAATGCCGGTTGCCATGAACCAAAGAAACACAAAACAACAAAAAAGGGGTAAACTGACAGTCACTAATTGTTGAAGATAACCGATCGCCACATACTAAAACGCCAAAGGACCCGGATAGCGCAAGAGCGTCCGCGCTACGCACTATCTGGAATTCAACTCCTCGAGAAAATCATAAAGTACTAACAGCGGAAACGGTTTGGCAAAATAGAGAAGTCAGTTATACACCCTTAAACGAACTCAGGCACAGTTCTTCCATTAAAAATGGTACTTTTGCATGCGTCATTTCTCCAATGTGGACCTGCCTTTCACCAGACGTAAACTGCTGACGATAAATAATACTTTCAAAGCGACGGACCTCTAATATAAACAAAAACTTCTAAAAAAGGGAAAGCTATAAGAAATGTTTTGACGACTAAATCTTACAAGAAATCACGTACTGTAATAATTTGAACAAAGAAATGGAATATCAAATTTTATAAATAAAATCAGACTATGAATTATTCTTGCGATAAGAAAATAATTTTGTACCAGCCATAGAAGAAACATAAAACAATTCGTTAAATGCGTCTTAATTATAACAATGAAACTCAAAGAAACCTTAAACAAAATGTTTAGTAACCATAAAAATGACTAAATGAATTTTATAAACGGATATGAAATAATACATTTATAATAAATAAATGCGTTTTTAGCAAAACTTGCAGAGAAACCCGCATAATTATACAAAACTGACATTACAGAATGATGTTGGAAATAAGTCTCAGAGACCACATTACAAACACAGAAATTTAGCAAATTAGATTTTATAAATGCCTATAACCAGTTGCCATTGACGGGACATGGAGTACAGAGCGGAGAATTTCTAAAGTCAATTGATTACTTTTTGGGACGCAGCCTGTCTGACAATTAAGAAAATCTTAACAGGAATTCCAGGAGTAGACAATTTTTTGGGAAAGGTGGTCATAACCGGAAAAAATGAAACAGAACACTTACAGGGCCAAACTCGACTTTAGTTTAAATAAAGACAAATGTCATTTTTTTCAAAATGGCATAAATTATTTAGGGTACATCATTTCTGCTAAGGGATAAGAAAAAGACTTAGATAAGGTGTCTGATATTTTAAAGTCTCCAAAACCAAAAACTGTGACGAAAGTACTTATCAAGATTTCTCCTAAATATTTTAGAAAAACTAAAATCCCTGTACAGGTTACGTAAAAAAAGTAAACTATTTAATTGTTCTCAAGAATGTGATAAGGCCTTTGAATTAGCTAAACAAGAGCTATATCTAACAAATATTCTAGTTAACTATGACCCAGAAAAGCCTTTAAAACTGGCATGTGACTTTTTTTTTATAGCATTGGTGCTTGTTTGTCACATGTTGCAGTAGATGGTTTGGAAAAACAAAAAGATGGGTTAAATGTTTTTTGGGCGGTTCAAAAGCTTTATCAGTATTTGGTAAGTCGATGTTTTGAGATAGTGTCTGATCATAAAGCACTGCAAACAATATTTGAGGCAAATAAAAGTTTACCCTTAAATCATTACTTTTTATTAAATCTTAATTTAACTATAAATATATTAAAAACTCGAATAACTTAAAAGCAGATGACTAATATGACTATTTACATTTTGTCGAGAGTAGTTACAAATAGATGTCAGTATCAGGTTAGATTGGAAACGAAAAGAGATACAGTTTTGGGAAAGCTCTATAATCTAATCAGATACGTATTGATAGCGTTAGTATAGATGAATCATTATTTTATTAAAACCTTATTTTCTAGAGTTATGCACAGCTAGAGATATTTTCATGTGGAGGTATAGGAATATCCTTCATTTCAAACAAAGGATTATGTGCCAACCATGAAGGCATTGTTAAAATGAACTCCATAGTTAGATCTTATTTCTGGTGGACTTGAGTTATTAGATGTCGATACTGAGAAATTTGTTCAAAAATGCAAATATTTGTATTAAACAAAGACCGGAATCTCTAAAATCAGCTGATAATAAATAATACATGGATAAAAAGTAACATGATACTCGAAAAGGTCGTGATTTTTGGAACCCTTCTTTGGTAAAACTTTTTTTGGTAATTATCAATTTTTGCCCTAAGTAGCCAGACGTTTTTATCATGAATACAATGACTGCAAAGAAAACAGTAGAAACATTTAAACAGTATTTTGCTGGGTTTGGCATGCCCGATCTGGTAGTAACTGACAATAGTACGCAACTTACATTAGTAGTGTTGATCGGTTTTTTTGTCAAAAACTGGTATAAAGTTCATGACTTCTCCAACATGTCTTGCAGCCAACAATGGGCAAGCAGAGAATTTTGTAAAGATTTTTAAAAATAGTTTATTGACATGTATAAAGGATAACTTTAACAAAAGTATCAGTTTCAACACTTTGATGAAACGTTTTCTATTGAGTTACAAAAATTCTAACAGTACGTTCATTGCTGTTACATCACAGTCTCTTCTACTTCGGTATAAAATCCAGATCAGGTTAGATTTGTTAAACAGGAAGGATAGAAAAGGTAGGAATGTTGCATTTCATAAAGGTAAAAGAGTCGAAACATTTGAGAAGGAGGAGGTAGTGTTTGTCAAGACTATACAAACCCCAATAAGAGATCGTGGGAATTTATAGACAGGGGGTGATTGTAGCATATTGGTAAGGCTACGGTTTGCAATAAATAATGCCTTGCATTCATGTTGTTTTATCACTCTTGCATTTCAGCTTCTCACCTTAAGATTGTTATATATTGTTATTGCGTCTTAGGTCGAAACTGTCGCCTGACACTACTGTCTAGAAAACATTCAAAACATCTAGAAAAGATAGATAGAGAAAGAGAAATAAAAAAGCACCCAGTCTCGAGGTATAATCTGTCGTTCCAGGGTAATTCATATCAGTCATGAACCATAACTTTGGAATATTAGAAAATCTTCACCATAACTTTCCTTTAGCATCCAGAGTGCCGTGAGTAATTCTTGAAATTAAATACATAAATAATAATCAATACAAGATGCTTTATTTTCTGGGAAACTATTTTTACTTAATGTTACAGAGACCACTCTATTTTAGAATATCCGAAAATGTTTTCAAAATACAGGATACCACAGTTTCATTTAAAATTTCTTGCTTCTTTCTACTATTCTAAGTAGTCCTCTGTATCAGAGGAGAATTATTAGGCTACTGAAAAATAAAACTATTTTCTGTTTTTCGAATTAACAGTCGATTTGACAAAAAACCGTTACTTCTGCATTTTCACTGTAGGATGCGTCATTTTCCACTAAAATTGGTTTTCTTAAAACTTCTCCAATTTAATGACCTATACTAAAGCCATAGGATGTTTTCCAAATGTGTTAAAAACAGGATGCAATTATTGCATGGCATTGCACCAACAAACAAAGCCTACTTTGCCACATAACATTTTTCCTAAAGTGCACCACACCAGGTAAATTTATAATGTAATACAGTAAAGAAAGATCTACAAAGATTCTTTTCAAAATTAAAATTTTGTTAAAATATTAATACTGGTGCAAGAATACTAAACCAAAGTAACTGTACCATAAAAAATCTACAAAATGTATCTGCATTATCCATTTACTGACATGTTCTTCTTATTTCTTTTT
>VTPC01000888.1:0-20119 GCA_011009095.1 Ignelater luminosus
CTTCTAATTTCTGCATTACCTACATGTGCCTACTAATAAAAATACCTACCATGTACAGTCTTTATCAAATTAAATGAGAATCTGGATTTAAATTCTACAATAATAACTGTACTTTACAGGTTTTTATTATAATTATGTATTGTAAATTTAAGAATACAACCATCTAAACAATTTGTCTTTTTATTTATTGTAATACAAACATACAATGCGCAACAATTATTAAAATTTAATATGGCAAAAGCTGTACCTACATTAGAAAATAAATTTGTTAGCAAGTCAATTTTTAAAATTCACTATTTATAGCTACTTACTAACGACTTCTCACTTTCAAGCTTTTGCTGAAGAAGAATAGAATTAGTTTGTACGCACAACAAAGGAAATGTACAAAGTTACTGTTGACACTTTTATGACCAGTAAAGTGCAGGTAAAAACTAACCTCCGGCAGTATTTGCAAAAGAGGTTGCCTAAGTTCTACAGATGTTTTCAATAATTCAGTTATTTTCTATAATTCAATTTTGTGTTGCATGCAAATTGTGGTCTACACATAAACGATAACGACATTCTGATTTGATGTAACTGACGCTCAAACAAGGCAAAATGTGGCAGTGCATTCCTTTTTTCAATTTCCAACCAATAGTGAAATTAATCACTTGCCAATTTACGTCAATTAATGCTAATAACTTTGATTAGAAAATGATTTTCTAATTTTTCGATGCATAGACATAAAACTATTGATGAGTTAAATAACTGCAGGTATTGATATCACTTTAAAAGTGAAAGACAAAGTTTGTATTTGCTTACAAAATTTGAGGAAATTTCAGTCTCCACTTTTTTGTGAGTTATTTAAAATATGCATTCATTTTCAAAAACGCTTGAAATGCGTATTTGCAATGTAGATGTGCAAATATGTAACTTTTCTAAGCCTACTCTCTATCCTAACACAATTTAATTAATATCCACTACAACTTTAAACATAACATGTAAAAGTGTACAAAATAAAGAATTATAAATTCTATTTACAAATTATGATTTCTCTTGGAGTTACCAAGTGACCTGGGATTTTTTCCTGCAATAGTAACCGCAAGCAATGCCCAGAGTACATATAATTTTAAATAATATAAGAACATACAGAAATACATTTACTGACAATTCTACAATTCATCTAGACAATGTAATATTTATATCGAGGCAATATTCCTGGAATTTCCAAATTATATACGTGAATATTTATGAAAATATTATTTAGTTGGAAACATCAGTTAATAATAACATCCACTGTGATTTGATCATTTACATAATCAATTAAATATGATAAACCACGTTTTGCTGAAATAGAATTTTTCATAAAAAATAATAATTGGATTAAATATAATGTAGATGATGGGAATTAATGAAATCCTAAATGAAAATCGGTTTATTTGAAGGGATTATGTTATTAGTGGAAATCGTTATTCTCGTTATGAACATATGTTTACAAACAAATTTTAATTGCTATCGGAAGGTAATGATGTTGACGTGAAAATATATGTAGTTCTGTTTTAATTGAAATATGAAAGAAGATTAAAAATGCTCTGATAAAGCTGTTTAGTTTTTGATGTGATTATAAAGAGAAGGATGAAAAACTCTAAAATTATTTCGACGGGTAAGAAACAGGATTCTTTAAAATATTTTTAAATTCAAAAATGATACTTATCGATTAAGATTAGATTGAAGGTAATCAATTTCCAAGTTTATAAAATGATTTATTTTCAGATTTCAACAACACATTTTAAGCAACTGAATCAATTACAGAATTATATTCTCCAACCATATCTTTATTGCACAAATCGGTTTTGCAAGCTTTACAATCTTGAATCCATTTCACTTGCTTCAAGAAGGTACATGGATCAACACGTGCAGGTACCACACCACATCCTCTAACCATTAAGTTTGGCTCATAACCTGAAGATACAAATTGTTTACATTAATTGTAGACATTTAAACACGCAGTACTACCGCTTAATGTTAATTTTAAACAGACGTTAATATGGCTTCGTGTAGCATCTTCATCGGTTTGGTTGAATACCTTTTGCCAGGATTCATTTCTTACGACGATAGCAGAATTTGGACACGTCTGAACAGCCATGGAAGATTTTTTTCCGTCAGCGCATTCGCTTTCACTAGTACCAGCACAGACGTAACATTTCAAAGCGGTTCCTAATTAGAAGAAAAATAAAATTAATTTTTATTATAACATGAGAAATATCTGCATAAAATTATGATAAAATTAAAAATAAGAAATTAAAATGTCTGGTCTTTTTACAAATTAACAACTTTGGAATTAGACTTCACAAATTAAATATGTATCGTGGTTATAAAATAAATTGTAAAATTATTTGATATTTTGGCAGTGAATAACATTAGCAGTATATTTTTATTAGCTTATTTTAAACATTCCGATTCAAATTTTACCTGACTTATATAACTTTGTTTTTTCTTTGTTTGTTGATTAATATTTAATGCACACATAAATTGTCAAGTTTTATGATCAGTAACATTCAAATAAGTGAAGTAAATTGTTTATTAATTTACGGTGTAATGATTTGCCAAGGTGATAATATAATAACCGAATTCAGTGTCAATTTTTTATTAATGCTATTATTATCTTTCCAGTTGAGTTTACATCAAATATGTAAAAACAGAAAATGTTCACAACTAAAAACAGTCTAGGATAGAGCTAGCTTTATTTAGGTAATAATTTATTAACAAATTATATTTTAGTATTAATCTTTAGTGAAAGTTTAAGGTGATGCAATTCAAATGCTTCAAGTCGCCAGATTTAACGAATGAAGACTTTAGTCGTGTGGTTACACAGCCCGCCTCGTAATCAAGGGGTTTGGTGTTCAAATCCCGCCGACATCTTGTGATTTTTTTTAGTTGTTTTTCAAATTTTTATTTTAAATCTGAATTTAAGTTTTTACATTATTTATATTGTAGATAATTATTACAAAAATAAGACGTAAAATAAAAATAAAAACCAATTTTTGTTAAATTATAAAGAATCGTGAGACTGTTGAAATGATTAAGATATCAGAGTAGTTGATGATCTTTTAATTTTTTCTTTCTAGATAAAAATAGTATTAATCATACCCAACCATCCAATCAAGAAGGCGCAAACATCAAAAACGACCAAAAAAAACTCAAAATGATCGTACACAAAGCTTTAAGATAGTCCAGCAAATGTAACAATGTAACAAGTCTATTGTTTGAAACGAACAAAGACCACCGCTAAAGATAGTTGAGAAAAAGTCTAAGAACCTGTTTCATGGAGAATCTCCAAATGAATACTCTTCACGGTCGAGTAAATACAGTGGGCCATAAACAATACACGTTTGTCTGCTGCCGGCTTTGATGGCATCCTAATACGAATCAAATACGTTTCCATTCATTGGCATGTTCTGCTTTTTAATACATTTCTCACTATGCGATCGCAGACAGTAAGATTGTCCTGATTCCGAAAAAAGGGGTCGCTGACAGTATTGATAATAATTGGCAGCCTATTACGATAGACTCGATATTGGTGCGCTTGCGAACAAAATTATCGCAAATTCAAGAGGGTTTAGGGAAATCGATGACATATTTCCTAACATTCGTTTTATAAGTTTTATCAAAAATCAAAGTAAAAACTGCTCTACCTATTGGATCCACATCACGCAGGGCATGAAGCAAGGCAACCTCCTCTTTATATTGTTATTTAACTTGGTGGTTGATAAACTCACAGACAAACTTTAGTCGTTTGGACTGGGTCTCCAATTAAATGAGCACATTTCTGGCTTATGTCGATGACATACTTCTTGTCAGTGACACATACAACCGTTGGCAATGCTTATTCAGAAACACAAAAAAATTCTGCGGCTAGAGAGGACCGGAACTTAACCCTTTAAAAAGCGCAGCTTTAACAGTACAAACTGTACCAGGCAAAAAAGTTTTGTTTGCTGCAGCAATTTGATGTTTTTACATGAAGTGCCTTTAAGACAACTGTACCCCAGACGAATTTTTTTAAATATTTCGATCTTCGTTACGATTATCTGAGCCAGTCCTCCGTTTATTGAGCAGCACTACTGAAACCGTACCTCCTCTCGGGAAGTCTTGCCAGTCTTACAAAAATTAAAGTCATCAAAAAGCCATTGAAAATCACTTAAAGGTTAATCAATATATCTTTTTGCAAAATATATGTTAGAATACGTAATGAGAAAAAATTAACTTTTATTTTTTTTTGGAAAACATATGCCAACTTCTAAGTTTGAAAAAAGTCTGTATTCTTCGATTAATTTCTCTTCCGAGTATTTCCTGAATGAAACAAATTTTTTTTTACAACATAGAAACAGCAAGTTTTTTTGATATCAACTCTTCCTTGCGAAACTGACTCCGGATACTTGTCGTTGCCAAATTTGCATAAGGTGACTGTTCTAGATTCAGACACGTATCTCATTACTGTAAACACTACGGTATAAGGATATACCTTAAAAGGACAATTTTTATCAAAAAAAATTATGAGGATGAATAAACAAAACAAACCTTAATGTTTTTGTTTCTCGAGATCTATCAACTATTATGTATGACAATTTTATGTAACAAACTAATTTCTACGAACTATTACAGGTTTAAATTGAACGCGGAATATGGAGTCACCCTGAATTTTGATTCGCTCAAAAGCTGATTGAAGTAATTCACATAAAAATTAACTTGTGCTAGTTAAGTTTCAAAAACAAGAAAAACGAGTAGCTACGCACTACGTTACATCACTGGAAAGCGTTTAAAACGAGTTATTCATTGGTATCAGAATCAAGCAGGATTCTTATTTAAAAAAATTTGAAAACAGCTTCACCTTGCTGTGATTGTACGAATATGTTATCTGGTATTAATTTTCTTACTTTAGATCTAGATTCATACTATTACAAACAACTGAAAATAATTCTCTTTTTGTTTTAGGTCTCATCCAAGACCGTACTAGGATTCCATCAGAAACTAATTAATCGAGCAAATCAACCTAAGTACAGAAAATAATCTAAATTGCAAACCCAATTATCACAATTATTAATTAATTGATAGCTTTTGGTTTATTTACTGATACTTTGCAAAACAGGTTGTTGCTATGTTTTTGCAGGTAGAAGTTAATACACAAAGTCTTCGTTTTCATCTTAGTCTCTTAGTCTTTCGTTATATTAAATATTCCTAATCTTAAAAAAATCTAAACTAATTCATTCAAACTTTATCTAAATGGAAAAGTTTTTTGTAAACTACTGTTTTAAATTAATTAACAAAAACAAATCTATTGCTAACACAAGTTTGAGGAAAGGTTTTAGACTTGCACGTTTAGACTCATAGTTTAGGCAAAAAAAGATGATAGACATCTTTGATATATCTAATTTTACTCGGAAATCAACATATCCCAAGAGAAAATGCAAAAGAGGTCTTTTCTTTTGCTTGGGAAATATTTCGAATTGGATTATTCTAAACGAAACGCTATATGTGAATCTAATATAGTAGAGTAACAATCTTTTCGTGAGTAAATGAGATCTTGGGATATAGAAATGAAAGGTCCGATCTATGGCTGTTAGATTTTTGGTTTTTCCGTTCCGAAAGATACAATAGAAACTGGATAATCTCTGTTACAGAAGCTCTGGTAGGGAAAACGTTACTTATTGAAAAACCGTGCCATTATCCTTGGTGTGTGTTGGTATATTAATTGTTGCCTAACGGTTTCAGTAAACAAAAATCAGGTTAGTCTTTAGTCTATTCCACTTCCCGATGGTCTTCCTCCAACGTAATACATATTTCATAAGCGCTGGTGCCATAAATTTAAAATATGATGTTGTTTCTGGGGCTTGGTGTCAAAATTTAATCACAAATAACTTTAGAGGGTAACTTAATAGATGTTAATGCGTATGATTCTAAGAATATTAGTACTAATTAGATCTAACAGTGAAAAGACGATATTTAACTTAATTAATTAATTTTTAACTTAACTAATTTTTAAATTAATGAGGAATATAAAATTCCTTGTGGTTTCCAAGGCTTTAAAAAGACATTAGTTGTACACGTTACATTTCTGGGACAACAAAAACACCTTATATATTTCCATAAAAAAACAGGACAACATACACCAGACTGTGCCTTTTATTATCACTGGCCATAGGAATCCCCACATTATAATATCTATCCCATGTTAACTTTTGTTAGGATAAAAGTTTAGAGTCGAAATTTTTTCACACTGTAATTGAAGGGGACAATGCAAGAAGTGGACATGTCGACAATTTACAATTTTACAGGAAACGAAAAAAACGTTTGCAGCTTAAATACTGTAGTTTAACAAGTTTTTGATTTATAGTAGCTATTTATGACTAGTATGTGGATATTTCAGTGTGTATGGTTAGTCGTTATATATTTTTTTACGGCTGCAAAAAAATAAAATCTGTTGGAGATGTTCACTTCTTGCACAGTAAATTAAGATTTGATTTTTGAAATATATTTATTTCTTGAAAACCTAAACTTTTATATGTAAGAACAGTGATTCAATCTATATTATTATTAAATATCAATTTAGTAGTGGTTTTCTTCATATTCTGAGCACGACGAATAATTTTCTGTATTAGCAAATTCTCTATGATAATTTTTTATATCTTCATAAAACCATTGATCAGCTACTGGCACATAGTAAGATGCTAACGTCATTACATGCTTAAACTTTTTTTGTTTTAATTTCCTTCTTTCATTATACAAAAGAGTGGTATCATTCGGCATGGTGACAGATATGTTTTTATTTTTTATATCAAATTCTTCATACACCTGTAGTGATACTGACACACTACATAAAATGTTTGGCATTTTGGTAATGTCATAACGAAAGATTCTGTATTTGGATATTGTAAACTTTGCATTTTTTCGGCTTGGAGTTTTTTTGAACATTGGTAAAAAGTGGTCTTTAAAATTCAGAAACATTTTTTGTTGAACCGGAATAACCACAAATTTTTTTCCAGATTCTGTAATAATTTTGGCGTATTCATTTGGCAGGTATATTTTGTCGTATCTTCGTTTTCTTTGTTCAATAGCTCCGAAGCTGCGATCACAGGGTAGATAACTGTGCCCCGGTTCAGGAAAACGTTGGTAGATAAATTTAAAAATACCAGTTTCAATAAGACTGTAAAAATACTGCTTCATGACATAATTTTTGTTTTGTGACGCACAGTTGTCCGAAAACATGTAGACGTCAGTAACCTCAGGTCTAAGGATATTGTTGAAGAAATAATTAAGTAGGCTGATAACTTCATTTTGTCCTTTTCCAGCAAGCGTTTCATCATACAAAAAGAAGTAGCTTTTACCCGTGCTTGCGACATGAATGCAGAAGTTGTACACCGACATTTGAATTTTGTAAAATACGTCTCCACCTGGTGCAACTGGTAACGGAAGATTTTGCTGGAAATCAAATGTAATAACTTCAACAGGATCATTATTTTTACACAGTTTTGTCTTTGCCTTGAGATCTTTATAAAATGTTTCTGCTTTGGCAACATGTAACTCTTTTTCTGTCCTGAGCTGTCTCTTCTCTTCTTCTGTTTCAGCACTTAAAAGTTTGTTCATTAGTTTGTCACATTTCTGACATGAATCTGACTTAGGCTTTCCAAATGAAATATTAAAATTTTCTGTAAAATATTTTCGAAAGAATTCGTATTTTATTACAGGTTTAAAGTTTTCATTGTCCCTATTCTCCTGTAATATTCTATATTGATCGGGCTCATACTTTTCTAAGTACAAAGCATGGATTTTAGAAACATTTAGCAATGGTGATAGATAATACTTTTGTAAATTATCAGTTCTACTGTAGTGTGATTTATATTTAGGAAAGCTCATTATATGAGCATTTAACTGAGCTAATATGTCAGGAGTAACTTGATTTGGCCTATTGTTATGTTTTCCACGCCGGTCTATTGGAGGAGTCACATTGAGTTTCATGTGGTCGATTATTCTGTTGATCCTACCTTTTTTTATTCCGTGTATAGCAAGCAGTGCATTTTTACATACAGAAACTTTAGTAGCATTTTCTTTAACCTAAAACAGATAAAACGTGAGTACCATACCACTTCCCCTTTGACATTCACAAATGTGTGCGCTATAACCAGAATAAATTTAAGTAGGTATCAAAATATCCACTTACAGAAAATGTACAATAAACACTTTTTGGTTTATTATTTTCATCGCTGCGTTTTCTGTGGTGTGCAACTTGTTTTAGGGCAATGCTTCCAGATAAATATGCATCCTGCAAGTCCTTGCTTGGTAGTTTATAAAATGCTTTAAATATTGCCACTCTGGTATCAGCTGTAACTCTGTCAAAACATTTCATTTTGCAGTTACATGCATTTCCTAGTTGTTTTTCTGGTACTACTTGTTTCAAAGTATTAACATATTCTTTGCCAGCAGTTTTGCGTTCCTTCCTCACATTTCTTTGCCACTGCTTTTTTTTCCTCAACCGTTTCTTGCCTTTATCTTCCCTTAAAGTGAGGTTAGGTTTCTCAGTTTCACTACCTTCTGATGGTATATATTCAGGGTCTGTTTGAGAATCACTGCCAGCATAAGAATCCTCCTCTGATTCTGATGAAGAACTCATTGTGCACTATTTAATACCACAATAAATAGGTTAACAATAACACTACACTTCACATAAACACACTGTTGTAGTCACGTTCACAGTACACAACTACCCACAATACTTTGCAAAAACTGGACATGACCAGTTCATGTCCACTTCTTGCACAGTACTTAGTAGGTAGACAACCAACATCGCACTCGTATATGATCTATGTTAGCGGCAGAAGTCTAGTTCTTGCTCAGAACGATGCAGTAACGATTCAAGAACATGTCCAAACAAATAACTCATTTCCGATAAAAAATGGACATGTCCACTTCTTGCATTGGCCCCTTCAATTAGGAACTTCTTCTTTTAATTACACTAATGATTATGCCTTTAAAATAAAAAAACAGTACTTCAAAAAATTACAATGTTTATGGATTTGCAGTTTTGAATTTTATAAAAATGTTTCCTATTTTTAAAATTTCTTTTTAAATAATAAAATATTAGCTAAATGAAAATAATACTCATTTCATCTGTGCATCTGTCATGGTAATGTGAAATAATGCTAACAAAAATCCATAAAAAATCCTAAACCTCCATCCTAACAAAAGTTACACATTGGCTAGATATTTTAACATGGGAATCCCTATGGCCAGTGATAAGAAAAATGCACTGTATAAGCGTCACGTGTAAGCAAATTATTCCTGCTAATTGTGTTTGTTTGGACTTTCCTTACATTGGGCTTTGCCCAATGCATCGACCATACCTTATGTATTATCTGTGCATGGTGTTAGCAGGCAATTCAGAGAGACCTTGAGCTATAGATTCCTACCGGACGAGAAAAAGGTCTTGTTGAGAGGATAAACTGTTTTAAAAGAAGACGCTGTTTGCCCTGGATAGTCTTGTTGAATAACTTGAAGTACGAGACGAAGTGGAAAAAATGTGTAAAACTTCAGCCTGTCACCAAACTAGAAACTTTCTGTCACGAATCATATTTTGCACATTTTGCGATTATACTAAAATCAAACATCTTTTTCTGCAATGCGCGATCCTGTGCCAATATCCAAATATTACAAATCTTGTGCAATTGCCATAATGTTCTGATTAGAAGGCATAATTTGAAGAATTGAATACTACATTCTGTTAACATAGAACACTGTATTGCTGCATTGCCCGCGCTAATAAATAAATATGTTGCAATTTGAGAGGTTACAAGCAAAACATTTCAGTCTATTAAAAATGACAAACAATTTTAGATAATCTATGTGGTGTATTTTATCTACATTTGGCCAAAACTTGCGTGTTTGCTTCCTATTTGCACAAAGGGTTCTAAAGCAAAATCGTTCGCTTCAAATGACATTGAATGAATCTGAATTGTTTTGTTTTCACCAAATAAGGTATTCTGTTCTGTCAGATGCTAAGAGTATCATAGTCTTATAGCCATTTTTGTTTGCTACTAAGACCAGAAACTTTGCCCTTTTAAGTGCTTTGGTGAACAACCACTAAGAGATTAGTATGTTCACAAATTTTGTAGGATTTCAAATATTGCAGGCAATTTGAGAGATGCTTGATCTGAAGCTTCTTTTCAAATGATTATAAATTCTAAAGAACGCAGGATTTCTAATATGATGTTAACACTTTCCTTACAGGTTTCATAAGACTCCAAATATTAAAATATTAACACACATCACCCTGTAAGGGCGTGATATCTTTAAAACCGGTCTTAAGATTAAAAAACAGAAACGGTATGGCATAGAAAATAAACTAAATGGAACTTAGCAATGTGATGCAACAAATAAGACAATTTTTATAGCGTGTTCGAGCAACTGCTATCGAGTACTTTGAGAGTATCCCTGTCACTCCTCAATACATATTGGTAAAAAGTGACATATACTTCTAGAGCGCTCGAAAGCAGTCGATCGGACACGCTATTATATATTTCCTATTAGAAAGATCTTTGGAAACAGAATACTACGGATACTTATTGAATCAAATTTCATAAGTTTCTAAAATCTTCTCTTCTAAAATGAGCACAACTAACCTATACGTTCAAACTCTTAAAATTAAGAATGAAATATTTTTTGCCAAAAAGTCTGGAGGTGGACTGTCTTTTTACAGGCTTTACAAATCTAAACGTTCTTTGATTACCTTAACCATTGGCACTGATTCTGAGTGTGAACGATATCTAGGCTTTGTAGTTTCTTGCTGACGAGGTACACTTATCAGAAGAATTCTATAACTTTCTATCTAGGACAAGACAGTAAAACGCCTGTTGCACCAGAAAAGAACATCTTGCAAGCCCTGACGCAAACGACTACCTGCGGTAAACAGCAGTTTTGAAAGATAAAAAAAATTTTGCTTTATATTAGAGATTTTCTAAAGCCTTTTTGGTTTCGCTGATAAATCTGTGCCGTCGTAAAGGACTATTGTGTCGGGATTTAATTTCTAGAATATTTTTAGAAGTTGCAGCGTCTATCGACGTTTACATACACAGGCCGCACTGTCCAACACGCGGTCTCTAGTAAGGCTTACTGAACCATTTAAAACTTGATTTCCATTTAAATTATGTTTTCCTAGATAATTCAAAGGAGGTTTCGAACAGACCAAAAATTATATTTCCCTGTACTACGAGAACAACTGACAACACTATCGCGATTTTTCCTACTGGCTACTTTTCGTCGCGTTTTGTTTCTTGTAGCTTCCGTTCTAATCTGTCTAATCGGCACTGTAAGGCATTCTGTAATACATAACTTTTATTCGATGTATTGCTTTTGTGTCTTTTCTTAGACTTATTCTCAGTCTAAAAATCGAAAACAGAGTAAGATGTTAATTATCCTTACAAAAGGTCCGAAAGTAAAAGGATATTTGTACACGCTGGTAACTAGCAAAGGAAGAACTCGTTCGAAAGTGAACACAACATACACAATTTGTTGCAAAGTGATCTTACCTTTCTTCTTAAAGAAAGAACAAAAGATGCTGACGAAAAAAAGAAATTTAAATTGCACCCTGTCGTTTTATACTTTCTATTATCTTCGTTAATGCATGCGATCTCGCCCTACATGAACTAACCTGATTTCCAGCGAAGCTAGTTCGAAATACGCTGCAGCAAGAATAATCACATCCCCTTTCGTAAAAAAATTGTACATAAATTAGTAATAATTTAGACTAAAATTTGTGCACAAATCTTTTTTCGAGACTTTGTTACCTTTTTGAACATGTAATACGTGGTCTTGATACATGTGTATTTTCTAAATATTTAAAATATGAATTTTGTTGTAAATACGTGAACTTTGAGTTAACAGACTTTTCCGTTCTAGTTATATTTGACTTGTTAAGTACGGACTTTTTGAGTCATTATGAAAACTTAAGTGATGAAAACTGGCATAGTGATGGCGATTTACTTTTACTTTTTGGTGGGACAATAAATGTAAGGTAGCAAATATTAAAACAATTAACTTTCAGCAACCACTTCATAACGTCAGTAAAGACAGTGTTTTACTTTACTGTTCGATTACTCGGCAAAGGTGTTACTAGTCTAGACGACAAACTTAGAGTAACTTTGAACTTTTTGCTTGGTATTTTGCAGACTTAGTTGTACTTTCATGAACTTTCTCATAACAGTATATTCATTTTATAAATCTGTCTCATTTGTTCTAAATGTTTTCATATTTCTACAGTTATTGTAACGTACCGGTTTGGTAAAATTTCTGATGCCAGAAATCTTATTTTTGCTTACTAGATCTATTGTAATTGAAACAAAAGTGCAGTAACATGAATTAAATAAAGTTTATTTGAGAAGTATAACGCCATTAGCGGCTCCAGTTTTTAATGTATGTTAGATAAAGATATTTAAAAATAAATTTAAATTTAAAAATTATTTTTTTACTGAAAACAACTAATGAAACAAAACAACAAAATCAAATTAAATCAAACTGAGAAATAGTAATAAAACGAAAGGAAAAATATATTAAATATAGAATAACAAACTAAAATAAATATTACAGATTAAAATTAAGTGATTCTACTTAGAAGTATTTAATGTGTAGGAGGGTTCGACATTTAAAAATAAATGTGAGCTTACCTATACTAAGCAGTGATAGGAAACCAAGCAAAACCAGTACTGTTTTACCCTTCATCGTTGAAAAACTACAGCTTACTGTTCAAAAATTTTTATTGTCATATATCAGCAAGATATAATGATTCCTGATGATGTTGTTCTATTAGAGTTTTATAACAACTAGTGTTCAAGGTGCTTAGGTCACTGAAACCGAATAAAAGTATTACATAATTTGTTTGTTCGAGCTTCACGGTCGTTGATTTAATAAATTCGCTTTGATATACTTTAGGGGAAATACCTGTACTCTTAATTCTTTAAATGAAATAAAAAAGTTTTTAGATCTAAATTTTTTTATAACGACAATATAAACAATATGCTCTACACGAGCGAATTTCATGAATATTTTAAGTTTTTAAATAGTCATAAAAAAGAATCCTCTGAAACATAATATGCAAATTTTTTAAATTAAAATGCTGGTACTCAACAGCGGGTGCTCAGGTGTAGTACAAGGATTTAAATGAAAATAAAGACTTTCCCCACAATTTGAATTTAAAACGTATACTCTTCTTAAGTTTTGCAAAATGTTGCATTGTTATATTTAGAGCCACAAAGAATAAAGATAAACTAGTTATAAAATACTGCAATTATTTTTGTACGTGACTGGAAAATCTTATCTTTGATAATTCCAGTTTCAAGGAAGGAAACATGCTTTAGAATAATTCTGCTTCTTCCTTTTTTATTTATTGTTAGTATGTTCGTACTAGACTTTTATTATTTAGTATCGTATACATGGAACGAGATTTATTCTTTATGGCTTTATCTCATATTTCTAATTTAACACAAAAGTTGCAAATTTTTCTTAGTTTTGAGAAAGTTGCATTACATAAGATTTGATTGCCCATTAAGATTTACTTACAGGGTAGATCGATTTTGATGTATTTAGAAAGTATGTAGAAAACTAGAATAGCTACCAAAAAGCGCTGAATTCACATTAGTAATCACAAAAAAAATTTCGACACGCGTATTTGTTATCAAAACAAAACAAATAAAAAAATTCTTAAGGGTTTTTTGCCCAGTATATATTCCCAATTTTTGTTTCGATCTGTATTAAAATCTAAGGCAATTTATTTTCCAATTAAAATATAAATGGGAGTTTACAATTTTTATGTTTGCAATAAAATCTTGACGTAAACTGAAGTATCAACAATTATTTATCTTCCAAAAAAGTTGCATAAAATGTGTTTTGATATTTTAGCACTTTTGGCTTTACCTTGAAATTAATGCTTCTATATCATTATGGATTCATTCTTTTTTAATTTAGCAAATGGTAGTTGTCGCGTGGTTTTTGATTTTCATTGCTTTTTGCAGGTTGTTTGCGTAGTTTTCAAAAATACAAAAAACATTTTTTAAATTTTAAAAATTTACTTTAAAATTTGTTTTTTCCTACTTTTCTTCTCGTTAACTGCGATAATAGGATGACCAAAGTCACATTTTTACTCAGCATCTATGGATCAAAGGTATAGTAACAAGTTTATAGTTGATACCTAAATGTTATTTAAATAAACAAGACATTTCTCAACTTGAATACCTTCTTAGAATATTATTCTGTAACAAGAATTCACAGTCAATTAAAAATTTCACTCTGGCTTCTCAGTTGGTGGCCTTGAGCGTAGGTAAGGAGTAGGAGCATGAAAAACTATTTAACGAATGATCAGTTCAGTTGCGCAATTTTACAAAACGGCCAAATTATTTCCATAAAAACAATTGGTTTAATTCTTAGATTTATTAAGTTAGTGTTACAATAAATTTATAGAATTACATTTTGAGTAGTAACATATTTCGGAAACCGATTTATTTGCTTTTCATTCATAGTTTACGAATTATATTATAAAATTCAGAATAGAAGATTTTTATCTGACATCAAAAGTCTTACGTCCAACACCATTCTTCAGGTCTTATATAATTTTAAGCAATTACCTGATACATTTGCAAATAGCAAAATAAAATCGTCAAATTCCATTACCTTCAAAAATCTGAAAAAATGTAAAAATGTATGAATAGATAATATATGCTGAAACGGTCGCAATTTCTTGTGGGATTTAACATGGAACCGAAAAAGCTATATCGCTTTTGATTTAACCCATTAGTGCATAGAGTTTATAAGTCATGTATAGTTGAGGAAAATGGCAGGATTTTAATCACAAGAAGTAGGATAAACCATAATATGTTAAAAATAGACTTAAACTTTATTGTTTTTTTAAAAAAGATCGTCCGTTAAAACGGACAGTATGCATACAAGTCAAAATACAGGTTATAAGAGAAAAGTTACAAGATATGAGTTATCGTGTATGATACTCTTTAAAACAATATTTTGGATGAAGCCCTACATTATATTTTAAACAGATAAAATGCGCCTTTTTAGTGCACACTTTGCAGCGCCATTCTGTCTCGTTATATTGGATGAGATGATTTTTCATCGTATCTAGTACATTCAGTTGGAGTTTGTATAATTTTTCCCTTTAATGAAGGGATACCGTGTGTAATTAGTAATTCTAATGCAATGGTTCTTCTAAAACTTAGAAGACCGTTATTTAAATTTTCTGTCATTGAGTCTAATTCTTCTCATCAGTAACCATGCATTTAAAATGGAAGCATCGAGCAAATAAGCAAATATCGGCCATCACCATTTCCTTTGTTATAGCTTGATATAGGTTTTGGTTGGGAAACAGAAATTTCCTCCTTGCTTTTTCTGGAATACCCCGTACATGTTCCTTGTTTTATTGAATTATAATTTGTAATGCAAGTCATCACCTTGTTGTCTTTCCATCTAACTACAGATATCTTATTACCGATGTCTGGTCTGTGTCTAAATGTCTAAATTTGGTTTTTCCCTTTTCCAAGCAAAATGTACTTGTTTCTTCCTAGCTGTATGTATTTCTCTCCTAGATTGCTCTAGGCGGTTTTTGTTATTTACATTAAATACATCTTGTACTTCTCTCTTTGTCTCTAACCTAACATATATTGAAAGAGGTTCTTCATCACTGGAGTCCTAGCTTGAGGAAAATGCCTCGGATATCTCAGACGTTTTTACTAAAGACTTCTCTTGAGCTTTCACTTCACAGGTAGTTTTTAACATTTTAGGGCCTAAATTGTCTAGATCTGCTGTATGTTCGTAGTCACTTAAGTCTTCGTCAATATCTGTATCATCACCATCCTCGGGGAGAACAGCAAAGATATCCAGGGGTTCACTATTGTCGAATTCTTCTAAAAGTTATAATTACTGCTTAAGCGTTAGCCAGCAAAAAATATAAATTTTGAAATGCACGTGCAGCATTGTGTCCGGACACGACAGAAGAATCATTACTAGAAAAAAAAAACGATTTTTTTGTATTTTTCACAAATTCACAATAAAAACTAGAACATCCTTTACACAACAATACAAAAACAAGCGCCGCTGAGCAAAACTTACGGCAGAAACATACCTTGCCACGTGTGTCATACAAAGCAGAATCCATAACTTCAATATTTTAATACTGCAGCAAAAGTACAAAAGCAATTGGCACAGAACAGTACTAATAACTTTAACAACACAGCTCACAACACACCTGTTGCACTAAATTTTTATAGGTTATGTATTGTAACGGGAAAGTGCTCAAAAGTATGCACAAGTCCCGTCAAGACCTATGGCGGATGTTAAATTCCGTAGCTCATGCCACAGATGGGGTGGATTCTCAAATGAACTTACCTAGCCGCACAAAGAGAAGCTCACCGATTTCCAAAACTCTTATTAAACTAACAGATGTTCACAAAAGAGGGCGCCAGCAATCGTAAATGGAAGAGTTCTGATGGTCGGTCACACGACTACTCGTGAATCCGACACCCTGTATATAGGCTTCTCACAAAACCTTACCCTGTGTATAACTTACCTCGTGGAAGTTTTATTATGATTCCCTCTAATATTTCACAATCGAGACTCAACACAAAATAACAAAACCGTATAAACACGCTTCCCACAATAACAAATCTTCCAAAGCATCGCTTTTTGGTAAACAAACCGGCTTTCTTCCGTGAATAACACGACAAAGACCCGACGAAAAAGAATTTCTCGAGTCCGATCTCTCTTTTACTAAGAGAATCGCTAAATGGAATTCGGTTTGCAACCATTTGAGGATTTGTAGGGGTGACGCCAAAAATTATCCCCGTATGTCGATTCGAGTACGCAGCTATCACCGTACTGATTATTCTCTCTGCGTCTCCTGTTACGCAGCTTGTACTTGCCAAAGTGGGGTTGAAAAGTCAGATACACGCCCTAACAGGTTAAAAATGCAGAAAGTCTTATGGGACAATGGAAAATTCCACTTCGTAGATTTACCAGCTTAAACCTGACTCAATCGAGACTGTGTGACTCCAATTTTTGCGACTAAGGTTCCAGGAATTTTATATTGGAAAATAGCAAAAGGCACGTCTACCGGATCCCAGAAGTCGAGACCACAAAGTTATCAATTCTTTAGAATAACATTGTAACAAACATTTGTTTATAGAATGAAATAATTTAAATATTACGCGTCAGGAAACAAATACCTAAACGAAATTAAAAGACAGGGGCGGATTTAGTGCGAATTTGAAAATAACATTACAGTATATAGGGCTGAAATTAGCTAACAAACGGACATTATGCACTAATGGGTTAAACAAGATGTCATTGATAAAAGCACGAAACAGGAAGTGATTCATATTGCAATCCTTACTTTTTTAATAAACATTTAGAAGAATTGCAGTAGTTTTAGTTGGTACAGATATTTATTTATTTAAATAAATTACACTTTTAACATTAACATTCTTCATTGACTGCCTGTTGTTTGGGTTGTCTACGCTTCACTGCTTTTTTGAGAGCCTCCCACACTTAATAATTCATTTTGATGTCAAACTTCTTCACAAAAGGAGGCCTTTTGAAATCTGGTATTCTTTAAATGATCTAGACATGTTGGAGGCTCTGGTGCAATTGTATAGACTACAGCATCCTTTCCATCGCTGCCAAAGCAGCTAAAACAACTTTTGGTAAATTTGTTGATCAATTTAGACCAGAAACTAAACATTCCGTATCTGCATGTCTCTGGAAAGCACATCATAGTAGGGATGAACAAATAAAAGGTAACATCAAACCTACATTATTTTGCAAGGTTTGCGAATGTTTATATTCATGCTATTTCTACCCAGGTTAAACTTTTATTAAAAACGCACTGGTACGTAGAGCTTGGAAACATCTGGACGTCCAATTCTTTATTACAACATTAAGCTCTATTCTTACTGGCGATTACGAGAGTCCTCTGTAGGCTCGGGTATTACCCAACCCTCAGGATCAAGAGCCTCTCGAAGGCTCCGTCATTTTCTCCGTTACTTCTAAGATACTTAGATATCATTCAGGATACTCAAGGTCGATTTCCATAAATTCGTTTAAAGGGTGTTGTTGCCCTCCACTAATACTAAAATTACAGTTTGCTAACAGTAAGACTTTGTTTATTTTTGCGTCTGTAATTTGACCTGAACGCCCTAATTCGAGTTTATTTTGTAGGGCCGCTTTATCATAAACTCTAGATCATAAGAACCTGGGGGATACTACCACTTGATCATCTGAAAAACCCAGAGGAAAGAGTGGCTGCCTGACATTGTGTGTAAAATATAAAATGGTGATACAGTGGGTCATAAAAAAACATTTTTCGCAAAAATGGAAAACAAACTCGAGCTTGTAATAAGCAGATACCGATGAACTTGTAAAATTCTTCCGCATTTGTTTAATCAAAAACGGTGTACTTACAAATTTTACGTCGAAGTTTATTAGCGTTTTCTAGCTTTCTACCATAGTTATTTGTATTTTTCACTTGTAAGTTTACTATGTCTTCTATCCATAAACACTTGAGAATATCTATGGGCGTTGGTGGACCATGAAAAGGATAATTCGCCAAAGTTGAAATAGGAAATATTCTCTGCAGTGTCTACCCATTATTTGTCATCACTGCTGCTTGTATCGTTATTCTTTTCATTAGTATTAGGAAGAGGTGATGAGTTAATTATTTATAATGTATCACTGAGCTTCGTACTAGATAAATCGGACTAGCTAGAGTCATATTTTTCAGGCAGAAAGTCTTTATCGGCATTATCAGACGCTTCATAAAGGTCTTTGTTTAAAATTTCATCACTGATGTGTCTATCATCAGAACAGTCCTCGTCGCTAATACTGTATTTATCGGTTACCACTTCATCATAAAATTTTAGCGACATTCTTTTGAACCCATAATAAAACCAAATTTTACTAATCAATGTAACAATTACCCAAACAGGGCGTTTTCAAAAGAATTCCAATAAATTACGTTGCAAATATTACTTACCAACACAAGAACATCTGCCTACGCGAGAAGTAACGGAAACAAGAACTGCAAATGCGGACATGTGCATCTGAAAGGGCATCCCAACTGCGCGTGCTTCAAACCTTAACAACATCCAGTTACTAGCAAACAAACTCAACATTTATGGACACTTAATGTGGATCTAAATATAAACCAAATGAAAACGCCGTCTGCTATTGCAGACACGCCCCTAGAGGGCCGTCTGCATATGCAGACATGTTCGGCAATGTGTTAATGTGCATCAACAGTTTAAAACAGGGGAAGAGATATGATGTAAAACTGCATACAAAGAGTATTCTTGGTTAGTATAAGTGTTGAACAATTAAGTAAATGCTATGTATTATACCAAGCTTTGGGATCTGGTCAAGGGTTCCCAAAGTGATAGAAATATTTAATGTTGTTGTAATAAAATAGTTTTTTTAAACAGTTGTGACGCTTTTTTCGGTCGGCGGACGTCACTAAAGGTGACGTCCCTGTTCGAGCGTTAGAATATGTGACGCGTTGTCTCACTGGTGCTCGGTCGCCAGATTTTGTAAGGGAGTTTATTCCCCCACCTTGCTTTTGAGGCGGTCAGGAGATGGAGACCCGGTGACTCCAGGGGTCGAAAACTGAAAGAGAAAGGTCGGCGGTGCTAACAAATAAAAGGCACAATAAACCTAAACAATATTTATTAAGCAGAGACACCAACATAAATGTACAAGCAGGTGTAAGAAGCACAAAATTAAACAGAAAACTAAAGGGTTTTCCAATAAGAGGTGTTATTTTGATATTCAAAGAAAAGTGCCATTTTTTAATATAAATGATCGGATGTTTATTTCATTATAAAGAGGAAGGTATGCCGTTAATAGTGGAAAGTAACATCAGGCAAATGACCACCACGACCACGCTTACAGGACAATATCCTTTTCATGAAATTTTCCATAACCAAATCGCAAAGTGGCTGCCCTATGTCCTCGATAGCCTCACGAATTCCATCTTTGAGGTCTTGAATCGACGCTGGGCTGTTGGCGTAGACCTTCTCTTTCACGTGGCCCCAAAGAAAGAAGTCGC
>VTPC01000888.1:24762-47126 GCA_011009095.1 Ignelater luminosus
GCGACTTCTTTCTTTGGGGCCACGTGAAAGAGAAGGTCTACGCCAACAGCCCAGCGTCGATTCAAGACCTCAAAGATGGAATTCGTGAGGCTATCGAGGACATAGGGCAGCCACTTTGCGATTTGGTTATGGAAAATTTCATGAAAAGGATATTGTCCTGTAAGCGTGGTCGTGGTGGTCATTTGCCTGATGTTACTTTCCACTATTAACGGCATACCTTCCTCTTTATAATGAAATAAACATCCGATCATTTATATTAAAAAATGGCACTTTTCTTTGAATATCAAAATAACACCTCTTATTGGAAAACCCTTTATTTGTGACATGAACCCTTCATTCACTTAGGTCTTCAATTATAATTATTGCTCTTACATTTAAAAAAACCTACGTAAATTTAGTTTGCTGAGCATCAAGAGACTTGAAAATGTCTAAAAATCCAAGACCTAAACATAATACACTTCGACAAAATTATCATTGACGTACCTAAACTATTGTGCGGTAGTATTAAACAAACATAAATTGGAATTATAAGTGTCATATTGAAATGAATGAAATTCAACTTAAAACAATAAAAGCAAAAACCCAACATTATTATTTGTTTAAATTCTAATGAAGAAATATTTCTTAAAATACACTAAACATAAGCGAATAACGTTTACATTTTGCACCACACAATTCTTCTTTTTCTTCAAAACAGATTGTTATTAAGAGAAACAGAAATCTACCTCATTCATTATTAAAATTATAATATCTCGAAGTAGGTATACGTACATAAATTTGTTCTTCATTTACACAAAGGTTCCATAATAATCTGACATTTAAACAAAGTGAATAATTGAAATTTCCCTTCTTTTCGTTTTTTGTGTGTCTACTTTTATTTGACCTCGATTTGAATCCTTATTTCTTCCAAACGTAAAATGGATCGGAGTAAAAATAACATCTCTTTTATATAAAAGGAAATTGCATTTTCTTTGTATTTTTCAAATTATTGTTATTCTTTTACGTTTTGCAGGTATTTTATACGAAATAAAATTGAGTTCTTCAATTTACTGCATGCTATTTTTTTATTTCTCGAACACAATAAAAAATCTGGCGCTTTCTCTCTCGTTGAGACAACTTTCTGAAAAAAATTTAGTTAAATAAATGCAAGGCTCATTAGCGCTTAGATGCTGGATTTTAGTAGGCACCGGCTTTCTTATTAAAACTGAGTTTAAACATTCTAGTTATTTAATTTTTTCGTTATAAGTAATGTTTCACTTAATTAAAAATGAGTTTAAGATGTACTTTCATAGATAAGCGAGGAGTTTCTTAGAAAATTACTTTTCAGAATTTTTAATAAGTACACGAGCGATGTTTTTTAAGATTAAATGTAAACTAATAAAAAGATATTAATAAGATGCGTTCTTTTCTTTTTATCGCAGCCAGTTCTCTCCTACTTTGAAAATGATGCAAATCTAGAGATGAAGATTCTTTTGTTGAAATTAATTCTCCTGTAGATAACACGAAAAATCTTGCGACTGAACATAAAATTTGAATTTTTATGGTTTATTTTTATGAACTACTAGTCTGAGGGTTTTTCTTGGAAAATGGGGTGATTTTGTAAGAGTACATTACTTTCTATGAGGCGAGAAGGAATAACATAGTTTGCATTTTCCGCTAGAATCTTAGATGAGTTGATGCTGATATGATGTTAAATGTCGGAAGTAAAAAAGACGAAAATAAAAAACTTAGTATAAATGCACAGTGCTGAGATTTTTTACCATTTCTTTTGATTTATGTTATACAAAATTAAAATGTAAAAGCGTCTGCTGTCTTTTCACCGTAGTATCACGTCGTTTAATGTGATAATAATGGGTTATTACTTGATTTTCAAAAAGAATTATTGGATAGGGCTAAATATGTAATTTAGGTAGAGAAACATTTTTTAATTCTTTTTGTAAACGTACAAAGTGTCTTATTACTAATAAACATTTTCTAAGCGCGTACATTATTTATAAATAGTTAAGTCTATCGTTTAGCTTTTGGTTAATCAAATACCATTCTTTGATGTCTCTACTTCTTAGTAAATAGATTTGATAGAAGAATGTATTGTATTATGTTGATTGACAAAATTTCAAGCTAAGTATGCATTGGCTTCTTAAATCTTAGGTTTGAAGCGTTCAGGAATTCACAGCCCAATATATTTTTTGCAAACTTATTACAAATAAAAGGAGTAGGTGAGGTGTCTGGCAAGGTCGAACCGCAGGTTCGAGAGATACATAAATAAACAAAATAGAGTTTGCACTGCACTTTCTTTAGATACTTGTTTTTTTAATGAGGGACTAAACTAAAAATATGTCTGTATGTGAAGGTCAACGTCACTTGGTTCCGGAACAGCTGATTCCTGAAATACTCTATAAGTATGCTTATAACACAATAAAAGCCAAGAGATAAATTAATAACATCTATTAGCATACTATTGAATGAATACAAGAAACAGGTTATAGCGTTCCTGGTTACACTGCTTAAAAACTTGTACATAAAGACATATAAATGCAAGATAAACAAGTAAAAATACATAAAGAACTAGTACACACAAAATAAATCTGGTCGCATTAACTTTGTTAATATTTACGAATTAACAATCCAGCGCATTAATAAAACGGTGGTAACGTAAAGGCAATACGTAAATTTAGACAGTGAATCATCGGTAAATATTATAAACTCTGTGGTCATTTATGAAAGAAAAATGAATAACATAATATGGAAAATATAGACAGTAGCGATAGTCTAATTGGGTTCGTCACCTGGAGGTGTTTTACATTTAACTTTGGATTTGGATATTTATTCAAATAAATGGTTGCACAAGAACAATTAGACCGAGTTATAAAAAACAAACATTTATGTTATCAGAACCTAACATAAATAAATGATCAAGCCAAGAATTGAATTCATAAAGTTTATAAATGCACAAATTAATAAAAAGGTTGATAATTATCTCGGAACAAGTTCGTTACCTTACAAATCGATAAACAACAGGTTCCTATTAACTAAACAATAGTATAAAGCTTTTCACTACTGCGAAACGATACATCGAGCTTTTCACTATTGCAAAGGATCTCATAAGGCTCTTATCATTGTGAAGCGATGTTTCAGTAACCTTGACTGTAGGTTACTTTTATACAAAGCGGCTGGTGATGAGACGATACTATGCAAGTGTATTTGCAAATAATTGTGTCTGTACATTGACAAGTTATATGCGTCAACGTTGCTTCTTCATAAAAGATAGTTTGAAAAGGGTAAAAGTATTTACCGTATAACCGGAACTAATCTAATAGAGAATCAATTTGTTGGCACAGAAAACGCTTAACTCACGGCACTGGTTCACATAAAGTTTAACTTATAGTTAATACATTAATTCGTAGGAATGAACGACTTTCACATACGCTTGTAATTTAAAGAGATATTTGAATTGTCTTTAAATATCTATAAAGAGCGAGGCAGTACAAATCTTGTGGAAATTCGATAAAATGTTGAGGTATAACGAGAACGACGATACGGTAGTTTACTAAGAGTTCGATGTGAATTCGTTTGGTAGATCCGTCCAGCTGGCAAGGTTTTTGAGAGATGCATTACAATAGCGACACGTTTTAGAGATTGTCCATAAAATATTGAGCAATGACAGAAATTATTCGCAATGTTTTCACTCAGGCAAATTATCACCTTGATAGAAATTAGTCAACCACTTGAACTACTTCTCGATAATTCGCGAAATTATGCTAAGTCTAAACTTCACATAAATATAAAGAACACGGAGGACGAATGTCTTTTTGTCGATAACTCTTGTTGAACTTTCTCAAGTTTTTCTGCGGAATGCCCAATTTCCAATCCCTCGAAAGGGCAGGTGTAACAAATTATTGAATGGTCGACATATATGACGACATGACAACCAATAAAATAATATGAGAAATCTTGTTTAACCAACAATAATTTAGCTCAATCTTAATTAATCTCGTTGTGGTATATCTGGGCGAAATCTGTTTCCGCTACGCGCACACATATTAGTACTAATAAATCTTCTGAACTTCTTTTACTTCACCAGGTAATTATTTAATTTTTAGATATCTTACAATACATCTTAAATAATATTTAACAATCTTGTATTCTTACTTTTCAAACACATTGCGCCCCACACACCGTGTTCTCAGCTCAAAGTATAAAATCAAAGCTGTATTTATTGCCCGAGAAGAAAATGTAAACAGTAAGCACTCTGAAGAATCAGATTTTGAAGGTGATATTAATAGGCAAAACGATAAAAAAACAGTTAAAACAAAACTTTCCTCAATGGATAAAAGAAGGAACCTTCACCCAAAGCGCGCAGTTGTAAATAAAGAGAGATAGTTATTTCAGATCCGACAGGAATGGAAAAACAATTTGTCACTAGTTACTTGTAAATCGACACAGTGTATAGCCCTTTTGAGAAATTTAATGTAGGATTGAACCCCCCTGGCTGTCATGTATACCGCTGTGGAGCGAAGTCTGACTATTTTATCTTCTAAGCAAAACCAATTTTTAATCTTTTGCAGATAACAGGGTGTTCTTTTATTTGATTGATATTACAAACTAAGCTAAAAAGGGTAGTTAATTATCGCATAAAGACAAACTGAAGATATTCTTTGGGACGGACTCGTTACTTCTTGTATTGTGATAGTCATCTCAAAGAACCTGCTTAAATTAAGTTTTTTTACTGCTAAGCAGGTTCGTTACTACCAATTACAAAGCCTAAAACTTAAATTTGCGAGTCAAGCTAGGCAGACGAGATTGAGTAAAATCAGATCACAGTCTCTTTCGTGAACCCTCTCATCCTGATTAAGCGGAATAGCAAAGTCAGTACAAATTTTCTGAATTTATTTAGAGTTATTCTATAAATCGATATAAAGCTAAACAGCTTATTCCAGGAATTCCGAATTTTCAGCTCAGAAAGAAGACAACACAAAATATTGACCTACCAAGTTTTCTTGTCTTGCATAGAATAGAAATTCTTATGAGAATTTTTTGGCTTAGGAGGAGAACTTAAACAGACGGCATAGATCCCAACCACACAGTAGCCATGTTAGAGAACGTCAAGTTAACAAAAACCAGTGGACAGCCTAGTCATTACGGGAGGTGCCAACCACAATTTGATTTGCAGCGACGCTTTTAAAATCTGTCGTCATTATACTCAATTTGAAACACAACCATTAGCAAGTTGTTACAGAAAAAAACAGCTAGAAGTATACCATCTATTCAAATTTCCAACGGCGTTATACATGTATAAATTAAATTGGCCCCTTTAGTCTAAAGCAAACGCCAGCAACTTTACAGCGTTTGTTGACCTAACAGGTAATATCTGAATATCTACACAACCTCGCGTTGACAACATCGTAATATATTCATGAGCACATTAATTACCTCCGACTTGTTCTAAAACAGATTCAGATGCAGAGACTGCGTAGCAATCCCGCAGAACGCAAATTTGGCAGCAATGAAGACGAGTATTTGCATAAGTACCGTGATGGAAAATACATTAGTCGACTAAAAGAGACTCAATTAAGACAAACTAGTAGACATTTTAGGGAACACGGAAACCACCATCCGTAATATGATGCATAGAGGCGCTTTTGACATCCTTCTTCATTTTATCACTGGAATATAATAATACTGAAAGGGGCCCTGTGATAGAAAACGCGAGTCGACGGAGAAACGAATCGAAGAGGCCACCTGTCTTTGTCGTTCACTCGTACAGCACGTGAAAATACTCCTGCTGAGCAAACGCAGTAGAGTTAGACGGAGAGAGGTGGCCTCTTCGGTACCAGTCTGTCTTGGAACGCTTTTTGATCATTGCACAAGACACAAGTGCCCCTTTCAGTATTGTTATATTTCAGTGCATTATACGGACTAAATCCGTCCTTGATACGAGAGAATAGCTATAAAAATTTTTTCAAAAAGGTTTAAATTGATTTCTTGTAATGTTATTTTAAAATTCGCACTAAATCCGCCCCTGTTTTTCAATTTCGTTCGGATATTTGTTTTCTTGACGCGCAATATTCAAATTGTTTCATTAAACGAATGTTTGTTATAATGTTATTTTAAAGAATTAATATTTTTGTGGTCTCGACACCTAGACTCCAGTAGACGTGTCTTTCGTTGATTTCCAATATCAAATTCCCAGAATCATTAGTTGCAATACTGCAGTCACACAGTCTCGGGGAAGTCAAATTTAAACTAGCGAATCTACAAGTAAAATCTTCAATTGTCGCATAAAGAGTATTAATGTCTTAATCTGTTAGGGTGTATATCCGACTTTTTAACCCCACTTCCGTAAGTACGAACTGCGTAACAAAAAACGCAGAGGTTAGGCAGTACGATAAGAGCTGTGTACTCGAACCAACGTGTGGTAATTTTCCACGTTTACCTCTACATCCCCTAATTGGATTCAAACCAAATTAAGTGAAGCGACCCTATTAGAAAAAAAAAGAGATCGGACTGGAGAAATCGTAATTTCTTCGTGTCAGAGACGCGTAATAGTCGCGGAAGAAAGTGGTTTGTTTGCCAACAGCAAGGCTTATAAATTTCGTTATCGTGGGGAATGTATAACCCAAATATAATTACGCTGGTGTCCTCCAGAAAGCAGAAATTGTAGAGGGTAGGAACGCAACCATTTTGGACCCGTTGGTGTAGCATCTGTGTGTATACTACATTTTGGAAGCTCCGTAAAATTTTAATAGTGCTTGAGACTCAGTGATTTTCGTTTATAAAATTGTGTGTAAACGCCTGGATTTTGTTCTTATGCTTTTTTTGCGATTAACGTAAATTAAGTGGTTGTTCTTCGAAATTAAAGTTTTCTCAATTATTGGATCTAGCTGCCTTTCGTCGGAAAACAGAGGTCTGCACATACCTTCTGGAAGAAAGAATTCCTGTATGAGTAAGAAAGAAAACCTGCTATGTTTTATTATATGAATATGTTTAAAGACTAGGAGAACGTCGAACTTTGTGAAATATTTTATACGAAAACTTTGCTTAGACAGGATCAGTTTCGTATTGTTTTATTGAATCATAATTTTTACAAGTAACTTTTCAACTAATTTGTAACAGGAACGTTCCCAGGTAATTTTAGCTGGCGTTTGATAAATTGTTGCAACAAAAGTACTAACTTAGCAATCATTCCTTTGTTCTTAAATGTAAGGTTCAGTTGGCAATATTTAACAATTTATGGTCAAGCTTACCTTAGTCGGGTTAATTAATATTTGAATTTTGATCTTTTGTGTTCTATTTTAAAATTTTAACGTAACAGAATCATTTCGCTTTGTTTATTGTAATAATTTGTTTTTCTTATAGTTTGTTTCTGTTTTTTTATTATTTTATTGACTCTGTTCTCCAAACAGAAATTAATTTATGCCTCTTATTGATATTCTTTTGTAGTGTTATTTTGTTATTGTTTTTGTATTTTTGTTTGTGTGTGTTTGACTCATTTTTTTTATTATCATTATTGTTTTAATAAATGTAAGTAAGGTCGACTTCTTGTATTTTTGTTTTTTGTAAGTGGATCTCTGGTCCAGGCGAAGCAGCTTAATTTCATTATTTTGTTCTTTTGGCTATCAAAAAGCACGTAGTGTATATTCCAAATTTCAATTACAGACTAGATATCTTTGCTCAAGAGAGAAGTAAATATTGAATTGGCATTTCTCTCTTGTATCGTTTTAAAAGAAGGAAGTCTTCAGAGGACTTCCTTAGCAAAATTAAGTAAGACAAATCAAGTGCTTATACAATGTTTATTTTGTGTATTGAGTCTCATTGGTGAAACGTCAGAGCGAGTTTTAATAGAGCTTCCACGAGGTAAGTTACACACAGGGTGAGGTTTCCTAAGAGGCCTATATACAGGGTGTCGGATTCACGAGTAGTCGCGTGACCGACCATCAGAACCCTTCGATCTACAACTGCTGGCGCCCTCTTTTACGACCATCTATTAGTTTAATAAGAGTTTTGGAAAACGGTTAGCTTCTCTTTGTGAGAGATTAGCCAAGTTTATTTGAGAATCCACCCCATCTGGGGCATGAGCTACGGGGTTTAACATCTAGCATTGGTCTGGACGGGACTTGTGCATACCTTTGAGCACTGGCCCGTTACATTTTATAACCTCAAGCAAAGCTGTTAACCCAGCAGGTGATATCCGGATATTTACACAAGTTGAGAAGATCGTGATACTGCATTAAAAAATATATTTACCACATCGAACTCGTTCTGAAGCCGCTTCAGATGCACAGGTTGTATAGCATTTTGCAAAATGCAAATTTAGCCTCAATAATCCAAGTATCTCCATAAGTATAATCGATGGAGTGCATGATAACCAACCGCAAGGATGGTACTTTAGCCAGTCAAAGAGTCTTGCAGTCATTCTTAGGCACTGGGAAATTATGGCGCGGACTTTTCTGCCTTTACAACTCCGGTACGAAAAAAGACAAAAATAGAGATAAATACAGGGTGAGCTTATTCTGATGTTTAGTGTAGGAACTCGGGAACTAGCGGAGATAAAGAGACGATTAAATGGGGAAAGAATTACAATTTTAAGAGCTCACTCACTTATTCATCATGTGTATTGCATTACCGCAGAGAGATGCCAGAAGAATTGGCATCACTGCTATGCTTTACCAAGAAGAAGAAAAAAACTAACTCGCAACTTTGGTTGATTTGGTCTGCAACGGTTTTCTCATAACGATCCATTTAATTATTGCAGAATCTGTAAAGAAATCTATCCAAAAAGCTGAGTTCTTACACTATCACATTTCTACTTTGGCTGGGACCAAAAGTTTTACAACTTCAAAGACATCCAGCACATTTCACTCAATTAACGGAGATACTGTGTTTAGAGTTTGGCAGCAAGTTCACTGATTTATCACTAACAGTAAATCCGAGTCTATGCCAAAAATGGTTGTGGTGCGCCAAATATAAAAGGCAACCTGGGAGAATCTAAATAACTACAAGTTCCTCTGCAAAAGTCTTCTATTTGATCGAACTTAAATTTGCCCATGAAAGCGTTTTTTGTACAGGATACGGAATGAAATTTGTTTAAATATGTTCGTTTTAAGATGGAAAGACTGTATTTGCATATTAGAAACGCTTTAACAGAGTCAATACAAAATCTTGATAAACTTATAGAAGCCAACGCGATCCTTTTAAATCAGTTGTGTAAATTATTGCTAAGACAAACAAAAGGATTATATGCGTTTTCTGGGCTTACTTCTACTTATAATTAGTTATTCTCCATCTTGGTAATTTTGAACAGCACACTAAAAACTTAGACATTTATATTACACGAGATCTGGCACCTTAAGAAATCTAATTTATTAATTTGTCGTTCATAAGAATAATTGAAGTGATTAATTAATTAAAAAATTAAACAACCGATTCTGTATTTGGTACTTTATTTAATAAAGTCCTCTTTTTCACTTTTAGCCGTCATGCTTTTTAAATCCTTTTTCGGAAGGCCTTTTGGTTGTTATGCCATTTTGTGTCAGGCACTATAGAAGGAGACAGTCAGTTATCTGTTTTGTTTGTTTAATTATTTGAGAATATTTGCTTATGGGCCACCTTAGAGAGATTTGCTAGACCTGAAATCTGTTTTCTAGGAATCGCGTGTTATCAGGTTGATAATGATTTGTATGGGACGTTAGAGTTTCAAATGAAGCAAAAGTACTAATGAATATTCTACTGATCAATTTAATTCTATGTATACTTTCCACGGCTGGCAACTGATCGATTGCTACTTGGTGTTTTAACCTGCACACGGTCTTCCTCCTGTTTTAATCTGTCATCAATGTTGTCGTACCTCTTTTATTGTTATTGTTTGTAATTCCCTATTTCATTTTGAATCGAAAGCAGAAATTCTTCTTGTAGACGCTTTGATGAGAGGTCAGCCGCAGCAGGCGAACAGCTTTGTATCAGTATCAAACTAATTAGTCCAGTCTATAAAAAAAACCACCCAGCTCTAATTTAAAAAAACTTTTTTGCAATAAGTTCTATATGACCCCAGAATCATTCATGACTATTGAGACCTTTCCTCCTGCCACCCCTTCTGCCCCAAATCGCGAAATCAACTCTTTTAACCACCCCTTTCTGGAGATCTTTTTTTATTTGTGAAAATGTTGGAATTTCAGCTCGAAAATGGGTTCTAGATAGTTTTTTGGGTCGCTCATCACGAATCCGGCATTAGTTTTCCCGGAAAAGTAAATGTGGCCGTGGAAAAACGGAAAATTTGGCTTAATTTCTGGAAAAACTTTTCTTGTTTGTGAAAATTATGAACTTTAACTGGAAAATGGGTCCTAGTGGTTTTTTTGGTCGCTGATCACAAATTCGATATTAGTTTTTCCGAAAAATCACTCTGGCCGTGGAAAGTTGGAAAATTTTGCCATTGTATTCATTTTTCTTATGTTTAATTGCTTTTAGGTAACAGTTCATCTCGCTTTCGACGTAGTCGACATGTTTGGAACCAGTTTTCACTGTTGCAGTAAAAATTGCGAAAAGCCCGCGGAAAATCATTGAGAAATTTTCAAGAAAAACGTGTTTTATGTCGATTTCGGGGTAATAGCATGCTGCCACTTTAAAAATAACAACGAAAACATTTAGAAATAAACTCTTTTTTTAAATTTTACAATTTTCCAGCAATACCAAAAGTTTCAGATTCGTGATCAGCGACCACAAAATCCCCTAGGACCCAATTTCGAGTTAAAATTCAAAATTTTAACGAACAAGGAAAGTTTTTCTAGAAATTAGGCCAAATTTTCCGTCTTTCCACGGCCAGGTTTACTTTTCCGAAAAAATAATACCGGATTCGCGATCAGCGACCAAAAAACCGCCTAGAAGTTATTTCTGAGCTAAAATTCACACATTTGTACAAATAAAAAAAAATCTCCAGAAAGCGGGTGGTTAGAAGGGTTGATTTCGCGATTTGAGCAGAACGAAGGGCGGGGAAAAAGATCTGAACAGTTATGAATGACCTTGGGTCATATAGAACTCATTGCAAAAAAGAGTTTTTAAGTTCTTGCTATGTGTTTTTTTTATTCTCCCAGCTTATTGACTGGACTAAATACAACTTTGCAAGGTTTGTGCTTGTTTCTACTGGGATTTGATTTTGTAGAAATAGTTCCTAAATATGGAACCTAGTCAAGAATCTTGTAGACCAGCTAGTCTTTCTAGATTTCAAGCCCTCTCGAGAAATTTAACTTTGCGGAATCTGTCAAGCTACCAGGCATTTTCTCAGAAAGTTTGGACTTGACTCAGGTGGAGACGTAATCAGCCCTAAATTCGAAACTAAATTTTAATTATTTAGATTTGCAGTAAATTAGTGAGGTTAGATTACCTTTTCTAAATATTTGTGCTTTTGACAATCTTATAATAGTTTTCATTAATAAACATGTGCCAAGGTAGTTCTTAGAATACTGAAGTTGAACTTAGTACTTAGATAAAAAAAAGAGAATATTGCCTGTTTATAGGATTATCTAAGCAAAAAGAAACTATAACTAAAATTGTAAAAATGAAGGATATGTTAATTTATTTGGTGGTACCTTGACATTGCTCAGAGTTACATGCGGCCTCTACTCCATCAAGTTAAGATTAATGTTTTTCACGCAAAACAAGATCGGTTTTCATTGGAGAATATGAAGCTGCCCTACATAAGATCTCTATGTAAAAGACATTGAGGATGTTTGAATTTATATACCAAAACTTTTTTTAATAGCCATTAGCAAATTAAATGAACAAGCAAGTTTAATGAAAAGCCTTGACGAAAGATTAATTAAGCTTGAATATGGCAGACAAGGAGCCATCCCTAAAAATAAAAATGGCTAATGATCTTGGAATTATGGCCTGGAATGCCAACGGACTGCTACAACATCAGCAAGAATTACAAGCAGTCCTCGACATAGAAAAAATTGACATCTGTCTCATAAGTGAAACACATTTCACAAAACAAACACATATCAAATTTAAAGGTTATAAGGTCTACAACACCATACATCCAGAAAACACTGCTAAAGGGAGTAGTGCAATAATAATCAAAGAAAACGTCCTACATTATGAAGAAATTGGAAACGAAACAGAAGAAATACAAGCTACTGCAGTTAATGTAAGAACGAAAAACTATCAAGTAACAGTAGTGGCAGTTTACTGTCCGCCAAAACATGCACTAAAACGAAACCAATATCTTGATTTTCTAAACAGACAAGGTAATAGATTTATTATTGGAGGGGATTTCAATGCTAAACATATATCTTGAGGATCAAGATTGACTACGACCAAAGGCAAAGAACTTTATGAAGCTATAAAAGAGTATAAATGCGCAGTGATGTCTACTGGAAAGCCAACATACTGGCCGACGGACTACAATAAAATACCAGATTTGATAGATTTCTATATTGCAAAGAACATTCCTGCAAATTACATACAAATAAAAGAAGGTTGGGATATGAATTCAGACCATTCACCAATTATCTTAACATTAAGTCAAACTGTAATAGAGAAAGAAGCTTGCCCGATGTTAGTAAACAAGCACACTGACTGGAAAAGCTTTAAGATGAGTCTTGAAGAAAATATTAATCTTTCTGTACCATTAAAAATGAGCAACAACTTGATGAAGATGTGGAGTTGTTTGTAAGAAATATACAGCAGGCAGCTTGGGAAAATACTCCTACACTTAGAAAAAGAACTGCAGGAAATAACTACCCAAAAGAAATTAGGCAAATAATAACCGAAAAAAGAAAACAAAGACGAAGGTAGCAACAAACAAGATCACCCCAAGATAAAACAAAGTTAAATAATCTTAGTCAACAATTGAAAAGAGAAATAAAACTGCTAAAAAATGACACTATTAACACATATCTGAAAGAACTTACCAACGATGGTTGTACAGACTATTCTCTTTGGAAAGCAACAAAGAGATTAAAAAGACCGATCCTGCAAATCCCGCCACTAAGAATGGGAAATGGAAAGTGGGCACGGAGTAATCAACAAAAAGCAGAATTGTTTGGAAATCATCTAGAAAAAATCTTTCAAGACAGCAAAGAATTAGCAGAAGAATTAACAACAGAAAATTCAATACAAGAGAAAGAAAGTATACGACTCACCTCTCCAAAAGAAATAATCAATGAAATTAAAAATAATATCAATCCAAAAAAATCTCCAGGGTTCGATTTAATAACTGTGGAAATACTCAGAAATCTGCCTAAGAAAGCCACAGTAAAATTAACAAACTTAATAAATGCATCCTTCAGACTGCGATATGTGCCAAGTTTGTGGAAAATCGCGGAAGTGATTATGATACCAAAACCTGGCAAGCAACCACACGAAGTGACATCATACAGGCCTATTTCCTTATTACCAGTAATTTCAAAATTATTTGAAAAATTACTACTCAAAAGGTTGAAACCTGTTATTGAGAGACAAAAATTAATACCAACACATCAATTTGGATTCAGAAACAAGCATTCCACGATTGACCAAATCCACAGAATAACAAGTATTATTGAGAAGAGTCTCGAAGAAAAAAAAGTTTGTTCTACAGTCTTTTTGGATGTGGCCCAGGCATTTGACAAAGTTTGGCACAAAGGGCTAATACACAAGTTAAACTCATATTTCCCAGAACAGTACATAGAAATATTACATTCATATATATCCGATAGATTCTTCAGAATAAAGCAGGAAGATGCCTATTCCGAACTGAAAGAAATTCAAGCGGGAGTGCCACAAGGAAGTGTCCTAGGTCCGGTTCTATACCTGCTATATACTTGTGACATTCCACAAACAGAAAATAACACAATAGCCACATTTGCGGATGACACTGCTATAATGGCAATTGGAAATAATAATGAAGAATCAACTGAAAAACTACAAACCGCTATTCAAGAAATACAGAAATGGACAAAAACATGGAAAATCAAGCTGAATGAAAGTAAGTCGGTACATGTAGATTTTACAAACAAAAAAATAGAACCAATACCAGTAAACATTAATGGTCAACAAATACCCTACTCAAACCAAGCTAAGTATCTGGGCATGACCCTAAACACAAAACTGCGATGGAAGCCTCATCTCAAAAAGAAAAAAGAAGAGCTAAACCTAAAATACAGAAAAATGTTCTGGCTGATTGGTAAGAATTCCACTCTGTCTCTGCGTAATAAAATTTTGTTATACAAACAAATACTTAGACCAGTTTGGACTTACGGAATTCAGCTTTGGGGCTGTACCAAACAAAGTAATAAAACAATTATACAACGAGTCCAAAATAAAGTATTGAGAAGTATGGTAAATGCACCTTGGTACTCTAGAAACAGCGACCTCCATCGAGACCTGGAAATGGAGACTGTGGATGAAATTATCACAAAATTTGCCAGACAACATGAAGAAAGACTTCATCAGCACGTGAATGTTGAAGCCATCCAGCTCCTTGACAACACGCAACTAGTGAGAAGGCTCAAAAGACTTAAACCTCTTGAGCTAATTTGAATTAGTGTTAGAGTCAGTGAAAAGCAGAGAATGGTGCGGTAGTGTACACGTCAGGTGTAGTGTACTTAGTTAAAAGACAGCTGAACATTAAGGACACTGATGAGTATACCTTAATTTAAGTTTTTTCAAATAGTAAGCTAGGTTAGAATAAAATTGCTCATTGCTCATAATTGACCAGATTGTAATACTAAGACAATAAAAAAAAAAAAATAGCCATTAGACCAAACTGCCATGACCAATTAATTGAAATCTTGTCCGATCATTACATGTTCAACAATGTTATGTTATGTGTAAAAGAAAACTGGCTGGGATATGCAGTAAAGGACGAAATGTCTTTTCATTATTAAAACATCAACACGATGCGTGCAGAAAATAGCTTTTTTAGTAGATTTCTGTCTTCTCCACAACAACAGATACTAATATAGCATTGTGCGTAATCAACTTTATACATACAGAGAGTGGTGCAAGCTATGGCTATAACTTCAATTAGTATCGTATTTAAAGTTCTTATCAATGCTAAAATTTAATTTAATAATAATTATTATTAATTTTATAATTTGTGTCCCTATATTATTATTACCTATAGAAATCTCAACGAATTTGACTTTAGGATTATATTATTCCAGAATGCAAATTGTTCCTTTTTAATTTAGTGAACGATGTTTGTGCAATATAGGTACAACACATGAAACGTAAAATCTCTGAATTTTATTTGTTGTTTGTAATTTAATTCTGTATTTACAGCTACAATAAGTAATTCAATCTCTGACCAGCATTTTTAGAGTAAAACAATGTTGTAATGTACAATGTTATGCTTAGGCAATTTGCAGTAAATGCTACATGGATGTTTGGTGCAATTTATAGCGAGTAGTGGAAATATTTACATTTTTAGTTTAAAACAGTTTGTTTCAGACTAACATATGTATGTTTGATGAAGGCTTTATTTACACTGACAAATGAACTTCATTATTTCACGAGTTCATGTTTGCTCGTAAAATACGTAAAGACCACTTTTATTTCTCCTACTTTAATTAGCAAACCTTGTATAAATTAACCCCCATAAAACCTAAAAAACAAAATTGATAATGAAAATTTATATAAAAAGGAATTCCCAAAATGTTCAGAAAGTAAAACGCCCACGTTTACAAATGTTCTCTAACATTATTTGAGAACATTTAAAATTTTATAGATCGTAACGTTTTATTCTACGCACTTTTCGAGGTAGTTTTAAAAATCTTAAAGCTCCACTTTGATGCGTTTAACTTTTGTAAAACGTTCGTTCGTTACGATTGGGGGTTTTCCTAAAATCTCTTATATCCGTAGTGAACTGTTTCAAATTCCAAACGTGTATCTTTTAAAGTCAACATAGAGACCCTACGATTAATTAAAGACACACCTGATAGTAATTTGAACTGCTAAGAATGACCTTTAATGTCAACCCTATTGACCCCTAAGCCGAGTAATCCTAGAGGGTGGATTAATTTAAATGCAAAGGGCTATTAGTGTTAGGTTTCGCTTTGACCGATCACAAGCTTTACATTTAGTCAAATTATTAATTGATTTTGGTTATTACAATTGTTGTAAAAATGTGTTAAGTGTAGTTTGTTGTATATTTGAGAGATCATTAAACTGCATACACTAAACGTACAGAATACTTACAGACGACTGTCTTTAAATATCAAAATCTTTCTACACATGATAGTATCCAGTTTAGTACATAGATGCTTTAGCGGTTATTTAGTCCTTCAGTATAGTAACCTAAAAACTGTTATTAAATCTTCTCTTCTCCATTGCACGTGATTAATTATTTGTGTTTAAATCTTTGAAAAGATAATTTTGTACTATATTAGCCTTACTCAATGAATTTATCATAATTTGTCTATACCGGCACGTTTTATAGTAATTAGAAAAATAGACGAATATTTAGCCCATTTATTAGAAAAAAAACAAAAGTCTCTGGAATAATAAAACTGTTGTTTGTGTTATAAAAATTCGAAAATAATCAAATCTTCCCTTAACATGTTATGAAAATTCACAAACAATAAAATCTTTTTTTATTAATGCTAACCATTCCTTTTGTACATACGTTATTTTCTTTAGGAATTATATTTTATCTTTTCCCTGTAAAATAAAAGCCTCTTGTTTAACGTTCTTTTATATTGGTAGATTTACAACTTGGTAACATTATTTCTTTCTCGAATTCTCTAACAAAATGTTTTCTTGTATTCTGAGAAGCAATATATTCGGGCATTGAATATTTTCAAAATTACTTTTAATTTCGTATTTTATAAACTGAAATATCCTGTTTCGAAGAAATCTTGTCTCTTTATCTTTTAGTTTTATGCTTCTTTAGATCATAAAACTGTCACTTTGCCTAGCCAGGACAAGATTTATTTTTATGTTTGCTCTGTTAGTTAAACAGGCAATGCTCGAATTTGTGATCGAACTCCCTCATCGTCTCGTTATCTTATTGGTGGTTTTGATGTCATGAATCCCGGTCAGCCAATAATCTGCTGGACCCACCCCTCTGGGGCTTGAGAAAAAAATGGAAAGTTCAGGAGTTCGTTTATCGTGTGTGAAAGTTTGGGACTTAGAAAATTTCGCGTGTTATTAGGATCTATTTCAAGTGTTTGGATAGCACGACGCGAATTATTTCTGTCATCATTAAATATTTATTGACAATCCCTGTAATGTACCAGATGTGTCACTGCCGTTAGTGTGTAAATCAAATCTCGCCTTATCGGTGGGCCTACCAAACTAAATTCACACCGAACTCACAGTTGAATTATCATACCTCTTATTTTTTAATTTCTTTCGAAGGAACTAGCTTTGTTATCGTGTTTTTTATATCTATATCGTTGCGTCAAATCTCTACGAGTTTTGTACTGCTTCGCTTTCTAAAGACAGTTAGGGACAGTCAATCTAAGAATGTACGTGAATGTCGTCCGTCTTTGAAAAATTTAATGTATTAGTCATAAGAGAAATCTTGTGTAAACCAGTGCAGGGAATTGAGTGTAATTTGTGATATACATTTGGATCTCTGTTGGATAGTTCCAGTATTACGGTAAATAATTTTATCCTCTTTAAAACTGTATCCTGTGAAGAAGCTAACGTTGGCGCACTAAGCTCGTCAACTGCGAATGTAGTTGTTTGCTAACGTACCTGTATGTCATCGTCTCGTCACCAGTTGCTTTAAATAAAAGTAACCTAAGATTCACGTTACTGTAACATCGCTTCACATTGGTGAAAAACCTTGTGATATTCTTTCATCGTAGTAAAAAGTTTTACAGTGCTGGAAAAGCTTTGTAATAATGTTTCTTTAAAGGGAATCCGTTATTTGGCATGTTTTAACGTAACTTTTCAGTTTCGAAATGTTATTGATCTTTATTAGTTTGATCACATACAGATAAAACCGACATGAAAGGCTCTGTTGACGTAAATTGTTGTTGTTTTATAACTTTGCAAAATTTGTCTTTTTTAAAGATTTATTTAAACAATTATCTGGATCCAAAGCAAAGTACAAAACACCTGGAGTGACGGCCCCAGTAACATTATCGTTGTTATTTGTATTTTACAATTTATTTCATGTGTGCTTCCTTTATAAGCGACCGCAAAATTTCTAAAATCCACGAATGTTTTATTATTCAGACTTTATGTTGCCTTTATATTGTCGGCGTTCTATGCAATGCGCTTGGCCGATAGTTCGTGCATATTAAAGAATTTATTGTGGCCATGTTTATCTCATGTTTGCTTGTTTCAAGTGTACTTTTATGTATTTACTTTTTCGTTGTATGTGTTTGTGTTAAAACGATTTTCAAGCAGTGTGAACAAGGACCACCGTATTCTGTTTTTTGTACCAATTTAATAGTATGCTAATAGATGCTTTCAACTTACGTTTTGGCATTTCTTATGGTATTAGCATACACATAGATGGTTTCAGTGATCAGCTGTTCCGGAGCCAAGGAACGTTCACCTTCACGTACCTACATAATATGAGCTTAATCCTTCATTGAGAATGTAAGTTTCTTAAGAGAGTGCAGTATAATCTCCATTCCGTCTACTTCTGTAGTTTTCGAGCCCGTGGTTCGACCTTGTTAAGCATCTCGCCTACTGACCTAGATACGGAGATTAGTTGCAGAATCTCCCTTTCGAAATTAAGTCACTGACTTTCTATTGCGGCTGGCGCCCTCTTGATCCCAAAACCCTCTCGTATCAATACTACCGTCTACCGCCGCGCCGGCTCTAGGCCTTTCTCGACCACGACCCGTCTTCGACTGTCAAAAGCTAGCATTGCAGGTGGCATACCGATTTTATATATGGTTACTGTGTATATCAATAAGTCAGTAATCCCAGTTGTGCATGTAAACAAGTCTTAGAAGTTCTAAATTTGATCTTGAACTTTGCGGTCTGGTCAAAATTGATCTGGATATTTATCATAAAATTTCAGATTATACCTTAAGATTTTGAATCTTAAGTGCAACTTTTACTCTTATTTGAAGATATTAAGTTATACACATCTATCTTAGTATTTATTTCAAAATTCTAAGTTATATTCCAAAACTGTGTAATCTTTTTTTAAATTAGAATTCTTAGTTTTAAGTCAGAATATCGTAAACTTTCTAAAAATTCTAAGTTATTTATTTAGAGATTTCTAATTTATTTTCTTTCAAAAATTGTAAGATGGCCTTGGAGAAATAGAATATACCTAACATAATCATAAAATATTTTGAATTTAAAAAATCAAAATTTTTATAATTCAATATTTTGTATATTTATTTCTACACATTAATAACGTGTTTGCTGCTAGAATTAACAAATGCCGTTTTTAAATTTCATGCTGATGAATTACAACAACATAACTATGAGTAATCTAAAACAAAAAAGTCTCTTGATTTACTCCGATTAAGGAACATGTTTGGGAAGGTAATTACCGGTGCTACAATCTCGTAGGTTTGTGTTTATTTACCCTTAGTTAACTGTGTTACATTTCACAAACTAATCGTCTTAATTTAGAAACCTCCACATATACATAGTAGTAGTAGTAATAATAATTAATAATAAATAAACTTTATTAAAGTTCCACAGCTTCAAAATTATTGCAGCAATATAACGTTGTAGTATAACAACAGGTAGAACTGAAACCACAAGACGAGGTTTAGTTACGAGATAGACCTTGCTCTTGTTTTACTGTCTAGATCTCAGAATTTATAAAGCAAGTGTGGTGAGTAGATGGATCCACTAGTTTAACATAATATGAATAATGAAATATACAGCGTGAGTATAAAACAACGCATAAATTCATATTTTCTTTAGGAGCAAGTACGTCCACTTTCTATTATAAAATCTGCATTTTAATGTTACATTATGCATCTTCCAGCACTTATTTGTTTGGAAGCAATGACATCATTGTTAATTGTTTTAAATAAAAGCTCCCTGATTTTTCTCGCTGTTACCTAAACAATGATAGAAGAATTTTCACACTCTACATTAATTTTTGAGTAAAAATTAAAAAACTTTCTAGTTTTTGAGATACAAAAAAGTTTTCATAGGATCAACTATTACTGTGTTTAGAAAACTGCATTTATGAAGCTGCATGGTACCGGTTGAAATATGTATTGGTCTTACTTTGTTATAAATTAAGCGCAGTTTTAAGGTCCTCACTGTAATAAATCCGTAAAGTGATTAAAACGTACCAGCACACTAAGTCAAGCAACCCGTAAAATAAAAATGGTGTGAAAATGGTAGAGCTGATAATGTTGTTCAGATTTATAACCTGTCAGCAGCATGGTTTAATAGGGTTTAATCACGTTTTCACAAACCACTGATATTGAACTATTGAAAAATTCTACAATATTAAAGAAATCTTCTTTTAACTGTTAAACAATCTTTTTGGCAAAAAAGTATTGCCATCTATATATCTTTTGTACCGTCAAGGTTTTCTCGGGAGCCACACACTAGACCAATTGTTTGAGTTTGCGTGCCTATCTGGAAGACTTACACTATACCCAAAGATTGAAAGCTGTCTGTTATAGTTCTTCTGTTCAAGAAGGGCGATAGCAGGATATGTAAGGATCACCGTGGCGTATCGCTACTTAACGTCCACGGTAGAATACTGGAAACAAAATTACGGATCCATGTAGAAGAGAGACTGGAAGAAGCGCAGTGTGGTTTAGACCAAACAGGAAAACCCAAGATGCTATTTTTTTGTGAGGCAGGCAAAAGAGGAGGTCATCAAGTATAAGAAAATTTAGCACCTTTGCTTTATTCACATAAAAAAGGCTTTTGATGGGGTTGCATGAAGGCCAACCTAGAATGCTCTTGATAGATTTGATGTTTTACGAAGCCTAACCAAAAGGGTGAAAAGCTTTTACAAAAAATATAGGAACATAATAAGAACCCACCACTGTTCCTTCTCAGAGTTCAGTATCAAGGCAGAAGTTCGGCAAAAAGATATTCTCAGCCCCCTTCTATTTGTGCTAGCCTTGAAGGACTGCAGGAGATTTAAAAGATATAAATTGGAGAATTAGAAACAGAACCCTGTCTTCATTAACTTCCTGAGAAATGCCAATAATGCGGTCCTCTTAGCAAATTCCGCGCAGAAGCTCTAGTTCAACCTAATTCTTCTAGTGAGTACTTTCGAGCTGCTTAACTTAGCTGTCAGCCGCGACAAGACTAAAAGTATGGTGATATTGGGCACCACATTGTGAAGGTTCATGGGAAGAAGCTGAAACACTTTCATGAGTTCAAATATCTCGGAGTAATCATATAAGTGAGAATATGGAACTTACTCACGAACTAAAAAATCGTGTAGCTACTTCCGGGAGGATGCCTTGAGCTGTAACTAGCAAATTCTTAAGGAAGCAGGAGATGAGCAAACAGATTAAGATGGTAGTCTTCAAGTCTACCTACGTCTCGGTTTTCACTTTTGGCAGAAAAAGCTGGGCCATGAATAACAAAGTAGAAAGCGGGGTTTACCCTGCCGAAATAAAGTACCTAAGAGCGCTAGCTGGGACGACTAGAAGGGAAAGAATTAGGAACACGGCTATTAGAGCGTTCCTTACTGCAGAACCACCGGTAGACCGCGTCAAGTCCTTTTAGCTAAAATGGATTGGCCATGTTCAGAGAATGCCCGGCTCTAAGTACCCGCTACAAGCACTAGATGCAAGACCAACTTGGGCTGACAACATCCAGACTACTCTCAGAAAAAGAAGCTGCACTTGGGGGCAAGCAACCTACATAGATGGCTTGGTGCCGTGCAAGCTGAAAATGCTTTTGCCAACCTTTTTCACCAGTTGGTAGATGAAGGTAGGACTAAGTAAGTAAGTAAGTCATTTGTCAATTTGACTTATATTTAATTTTTTAAAGATTTGCCTTCCGAATTCGATGCTGTCGTGGAAAGTTAGTTATTAAGGTAGTTTACCGAAGTCTCGAAAACATTAGCTGCATCCGCTTCAATTTACCTAAAGCCGGACCTTGGACATCACGATTTTATGAGAGCGTCGCCGCGCCTTAGCTAATAAGGATTCGGAGTCCCAAAAGAGACATATGATGTCTGGTTGGTGGAATCTACGTATAATAGACCTCCGAGGCCCCAGAAAGCTATGATAGCACTGAGATTATCACACGTTTTTGATTACATGCGATAAACATAGTTAATGGAGATGTTTGCTCGAAAGATATCATTTTGTAGGTTCAAAACTTGAAATAGCTTTTCAAGTGCTCTGGTAACAATACAGTACTACGTGACTTTAGATGCAACGTTGATTTTTGTGCAAAAACTACCAAACTTGAGCTTCACTTGCAAACACCCGCTAATCACTTTGAAATATCTCAAAAAGAATATTGAAACT
>VTPC01000889.1:0-39599 GCA_011009095.1 Ignelater luminosus
CAGGAAATACATTTATTGTTTGTTGATTTAAGAAAAATATAGTGTCTCTATACAGAAATTGTGGCAATCAATGTAAAGTACAAATATTAGCATATCCCCCACCCCTTTTTAAGATCTACCTCGAAAGCGCTCTAAAGAGATGGAAACAAAAGCGCAGAACAATGGGGATACCAATAGCCGAGACCCTGTTAAACAAGTGGTAATGGTGCAAGATTACGACGACCTGATCTACGAGTACATGACGAGGAAGCTAATTGAAAAGTACAAAATTTGGTGTTTAGAAGTCATTACGAAAAAAACCAAATATCTTTGTATTAGAGGGCACCAAAGAGAACTAATACTAGACGAGTAAACCACGACAAAACACTGCTACGACAACAAATATCTAAGTACAAATATTTCGCACGATGTAAAAACGGACAAGGCAATAAAAAAAAGAAATACAGCCCGCAGAAAGGTCATTTTTTTCTTTTATCCTTCCCATCCTAGAATCCTTCCATTCCCGGTGGGGTGAGCTCAACACGTTGTCGTCCGTCCTCACTGAGCGGTATCTGAATTTTTTTAAGCGATAAAGGTGATAAGCGCATATATCGGCCGACATTGAGCATGTTTAGAAATACCCTCATTCTATTATTTTGATATAATGTTGCTTAGGGCATTGCATTCGATATGTAACAACAAATTAAAAATAAAAGTTGGCTCACGCAGTTTTTAGCGCCTTCGGGTATGTGGCCGCGCAGCCCAGCCATAAATTTATGTTTCTTTGCATAAAAATTTTTTAAGAAATACCCTCATTCTAATTTTTTGATATAATGGTCCTTAGATCATCTACTTTCCGTTTTTGAAGTCAAATTTGAAATAAAAGTTGGTTCAGTTTTTTTGGCCGAAAGTTATTGCTAACTTCCTTTAAGTAAAAAATCTACCTTATATTAACTAACACGCTGCATTGCCCATTGCCTTCCTTAGTAATGTCACAGAATAGGAAAGAAGGAAAGTTAATATAAGTAAATAGTTAAATATAAAATAAGATAGACGGACAAAAAAGCATGAAGATCAGGTAAGCTGATGATGCAGGAAAGAGAAGATTTTGCCAAAAAAAAATATAAAGGTATCTGTAACAACAGAAGGTTTAAAAAGGCGCCATTAAAGAACATATTTATTTATCCTGCATTCAGCTCAAATATACCGAGCACTTTAAAATGGAAAGCTTGAAGTAATACTACCTAATAAAACACGCTTATACAGAAAGCTTTTCTGAAATTTGCAAGACTAATGCAATAGAAACGCTTTCTGTAAGTAAACTACACTGATTAGGTACTCCAAGACAATGAGTAAAGAGAGAATTAAATAAAGCATCGTTCGTGTTATTTCTAAGATAGCAACACCCTTAACCAGCCTACTATTCGGAGAACAGACTTGAAAGTGCTTTCTGACAATCTCATCATCCTGCATGATAATGCTACTCACTACATTAAATGCTTAACAAAGGATATGTTTCCAGGACTGGTAATATCCGTTTTAACTACTGTTTAAGGTTATTTAACAATCTCTTAAGAGAACAATTATTCTGTGTAAATTGACAAGCGTTAAATGATTATTATAAACGGTTTGATAATAATAAAAGCAAAACTACTTCAGAAAATTCCCGACATTTTCAGATATTTAAGTATACCGAAGCAATTTGAAACAAATTGAAGTTTCTCTTAAAAAATTCATTTTTAATTTGGCTTTTTAAAAGACCCTTTCAATCCAATGACATTATATTTAGAACGGCAAAGAAACTTCACGAGTGAGCCTGCACTTGATGTGACTTCTTCTTGTCAGTAAATTTAACATTCTCAAAACCAGTTCAAAAAAGAACTTTTACAATTTCCTTTGGGCCTGGAATGTCTTTTAAAAACAGTAACGTATGAAACCATTCTGGCAAATTGCATATTTTGCAGTTAACATAAATGAAAGAATTATTTATTGAGTTCTAAAATAACCGGTAACTATTAATATATCGATTAATCGGCTAAGGATGTTACCAAATACCCATGATATTATGTAAAAATCGTGTCATAGATTATTCATAATACATAAATTCATCATGATAAGTTCAAGTTAAAAAAGGATTTTTAGGTAAAAGCCCTGACAAGCGACAAGACTTACTTAAAATCCTTGACATTTCTTTATCGCTTCGAAGGTGACGTCTAAGTCTAAATATCTAACAAACCGCAAATTCTGTTTTTTCCTATTTTGAATAAAAGATGATAAACAATATGTACCCTAATAACAATATATTAAGTACTTTCTGCGGCCGGAGGAAACCTCAAAAAGTAATATTAAAATTTTTTATTCTTAAGGATTCTATATTCGTTTAAAGATTCCATCCTTTTTAGCGATGAATTTTATTGCAGAACAACAGTTGTGTCCATAGGAAATAATCTCAGGATTTATTGTAATTTTACGATTTAACCACAACCAGTTGTGGATTTAACTGTTCTCTGTCCTCTAGCTGATCGATGCTTAAAGATGCAGAATCTGTTTTGTTTGTGTTCTTCAAATGAGATATTTTCCTTTGTTTTTTTTTGTTTACAAAACGAAATTTCATAAAGTGGTGCTTTATTCGATGTTTATTATTCTGTTCTGTTATTAAAATTTTAATTCTTGACAATATGGTGAATAATTACATTACCATAATACGTTCAATTACTTTACAAAATAGACATTTTATTCTAAAGAATTCTGAAAACGGATTTAGATAACTTTTATCATAAAACATTGACATTCATTTGACGCATCCTGTGTATTACACATTCACATTTTTACCATAAATGGAAATGAAATGCATACTTAATGACGAGCGTTTTGCATGTTGAAGATCCTGCATCAAACAAGGCTTTTTATTGAATTTACTTACCTTATAATAAATTACAAATCTACATCAACTACTGCATAAAGTAAAGTACATTACTGACTGAATTAATTAATTAAAATATCAGCTACATGTATTAATAAATTAACATTAACAATAAATTTACAATTTCGTGTAATTGCAGATAGAAGAATCACGTGTAAAACACAATATCTAACTTTGATCATCTACAAACTACGTTAATGCAGCTGAATTTCGTACAATGAAAGCATCCAATGCACGCCTTCAAACATGTCGGTACAAAGGATGCTTTCAGGTGTACTAGATGAATTACGTGAACTCACATAAATTTCCCGTTTATTTAAAATTCTCTTTTTACGTTGCATTGTATTTTTTGCAAACGCAAGATTTGTAAAGTCATACTTCTGTACTCATTTCACTCTAAATAGTAAAGCAGAAAAACGACAATGACAAAAGCGCAAAATTCACTTACTATTATTGTTAATGATATATTAATTCTAATTCGGAGTAACTACATTTCCTTATTATGTATGTACTTTATCTTGGATCATCATAGAGAAACAACCTATCAGATAAAGAGTAAGTCCGTTAAATTTTATTAGCCCACTTGTACGTGAAATATGAAAGATTACTCGATGAAACTTACAATTTGCTAATAAATAATTGTTAAATAATATAAGGAGAGTATTTATGTGGGATATATCAATAATATGTAAAGTAATTAATAACGAATCTCCCGATGCAATGGAAAATATCAGTTATATTTTCAGGGTAAACGCGTCAGCTTATCATGTGTTGAATTAATGTCGTTTTCCCTAAACCAAATTACATGGAAATACACAACCTGTCGAAAATCATTTACACCCAATCATTTCATAATAATTAATGACCCAGGAGAAAATTCTAATCGCATGCGTGAACAAATCAAGTTTTCTTAGTGTTATGTGTGAAATACAAATTTTAAGTTATTCTTGCTAGTAAATGTAGATCAAGAAGTTAGAGAAAATGATAATTTCACATTAAGCTAAACGAGGCCCTAATAAAGTTAATGCAACAAACATGTGACATAGACACTACTCTCACCGTGGTGCCGCGTCCAATTCAAGTGGATTAAACATCAAGCAAAGCCGCGAACTGCAATGGTTGTGGCATTCGGATAGATAATATTGGCGACAATATCTCTATTGTTGAATATCTCACTTTAAATCCAACAGATGTGAGACTACGATAAAGAGTTGCATGTTTATGTGAATTCTCAATTTTTGTGCAAAAGACTTTGAGAAGATGTAGATGCTATATAGTGTATTCATTTTAAAGCAATCTACCTTTGATATCTCGTAAACATCTAATGCAAATATCAGAGGAAGAAAAAACACGCCAATTTATTTAATATATATACAATAGCTAATCTCAAAATCTTAAATGGCGACCTCCTCCATTTGTAAACATCATTCTAAAGAAAATAAACCGAAAATGACATCAAAAATCTTTTCCTTTATTGAAACAGATAAAACGTGTTATCCTTCAATTCTAACAATAAAATAAACTCACTTGAAGAAGAAATCTAACAGAATTCGATCTGGTGATCGTGCTAGCTATTCCATAGAACATCTACTAATTGACTTTGTTAGAAAAATCAGAAATAATTGAATCTTCCCTTAACGCGTTGTTAACTTCTGTAAATAACAAAATATCTTTTTATTATTTTCAATCTTTTCCCATTGTAAATACGTTATTCTTTTTAGAAATTAGTTTTATCGTCTTTCTGTGGCATAAAAGCCCCTTGGTTTAATGCCCCTTGACATTATTAGATTTATGACTTGAGAACATTATTTTCTTTGACAAGAACCTCCGGATTTGTATTTTTTCAGATTTAATTTCCGCATTTTAAAAAATTTTGCATTCTTATCTCTTAGTTTTATGCTCCTTTAAACCATAAAACTGACACTTTGTCTAGCCCGGACAAGATTAATTTTCTATTATTGCAGAGTGCAACGTTCGAATTTCTAGTTAAATCACTCTCTTCGCGTATTATTTTATTGGTTGTCATGTCGTCATGTATGTCGACCATCCAATAATTTGTTAGACCCACCTTTTCGGAGGGTTGGAAATTAGGAATTCGGCAAAAGAACTCGGGAGAGTTCAACAAGAGTAATCGGCGAAGAAACACGCGTCCTCCGTGTTCTTTATATGTGAAGTTTGGACTTAGAATAATTTCGCGAATTATTGAGAAGTAGTTGAAGTGGTTGACTAATTTCTATTAAGGTAATATTTTGCCTGAGTGAAAACATCGCGAATAATTTCTGTCATCGCTAAATATCCTACCGACAATCTAGACGTGTCGCTATCGTAACGCAGCTCTCAAAAACTTCGCCAGCCCGGCGGACCTACCAGACGAATTAACGTCGAACTCTCAGTTAACTACAGTATCGTCTTTCTCGTTATATCTGAACATTTTATCGAATTTCTACGAGATTTGCACTGCCTCGCTCTTTATAGATATTTAAAGACAATTGAAACATCTCTTTAAATTACAAACGTATGTGGAAGTCTCTATTCCTACGAATTAATGTATTAACTATAAGTTAAACTTTATGTGAACCAGTGTCGTGAGTTAAGTGCCAACAAATTGGTTCTCTGTTGGATTAGTTCCAGCTATACGGTAAATAATTTTACCCTTTTCAAACTATCTTTTATGAAGAAATAACGTTGACGCATTTGGATAAATGTAACCTACAGTCAAGATTACTGAAACATCGCTTCACAGTGGTGAAGAACCGTAAAAGATCCTTTCATAGTAGTGAAAAGCTTGACGTATCGTTTCACAGTAGTGAAAAGCTTTACACTATTGTTTAGTTAATAGGAACCTGTTGTCTATAGATTTGTAACATAACGAACTTGTTCCGAGATATTATCAACCTTTTTATTAGTTTGTACATTTATGAACAAATTTGATGAATTCAGTTCTTGGCTTGATCGTTTATTTATGTTAGGTTCTGATAACGTAAATTCTTGTTTTTTATAACTTGGTCGAATTGTTCTTGTCCAACGATTTATTTGAATAAATATCTGGATCCAAAGTTACATGTAAAACACCTGCAGGTGACGAACCCAGTTAGATTATCGCCATGTTATATCATTCATGTTTCTTTCATAAATGACTGCAGAATTTATAATATTTACGGATGATTCACTGTCTAAATATACTTATACATTATTTCAGGAATCAGCTGTTCCGGAACCAGGTGATGTTGACCTTCGCATACGGACATATTATTAGCTTAATCCCTTATTGGAAAAGTAAGTATCTAAAGAAAGTGCAATACAACCTTTATTTCGTTTATTTGAGTATCACTCGAACCTGCGGTTCGACCTTGGCAGACATCTCGCCTACTGAGCTAAATACGAAGATCAGCTGTAGGGTCTTCCATTCGAAATTAGGTCACCGACTTTCTGCTGCAGCTGGTGCCCTATCGATCTCGAAACCCTTAAGATTCTCGCATTATTATTACAGTCTACCGGTTGCTCTAAGCCTTCCTCGCCCACGACCTGTCTTCGACTGTATGAAGGCTAGCATTGCAGATGGCGTACCGATTTTATATATGGTTGCGATTCTGATGGGACACTAATCCCAATTTTATCCGTAACAACTTGTTTGTAAATTTAACATCAAACCTCTCTCTTACTATTGTAGCATAATGAAGTAAAGTGTTTCTCTTCGTTACACAAGAATCTCGTCCCTTTATCAAATTGGTTTTCTAACAGTCCAAACAAATCGGTTATAAACGAGACAACATACATTTGTTGACAATTGCAGCTCAATCTGCATTGTCGAACAAAACAAAATGGTTTCTCGCATTTATTTGCTATTCAAAATGACAAGTACAAGTACAATTCAAGTGCACTCATTTACACAGGCAGCGCGATTTATCTGTATAAATAAAGCAAAGTATTTGTTGCTATGGCTTTTGATTGAATAGTGTGCTTTTTACTTTATTTGCACCAAAAGGTTGAGTGTGTCACAAATACGTGAGGTGCCATTTAAGATTTTGAAGTAATGTTTGTTGAAGCTAACACAACGCCATCTATAGCAGAGTGAATAAACTGTATACCTATGGAAATGTTACTTGTTTTTCTCTGTGAAATTAAAACTAAACTTTAAAAAAATCAAATTAAAGATATTCTCATAAGAAATAGTCCAGTGAGGACAAATCTAGAGATCGTGGTGACTATTCTTTAGCATTCGGCTTTTTGAGAATTCTGCATCAAGCTAACAGGAGGGACTTCGTCTTCTTAAAGTCATGGCGATCTAACGGAAATACAATAATTTTCTTCATCTAAAAATAGTTTGACTGATTGTAGAATTACTTTTATGTTAATAACTCCTTTGTTTGAATTTTTTCTTGGGAAAATTTAAAAAATAATAAGGTTTCTGTTAATTCTAGCTGTTTTTAAAAGTAAACCCATACAAACGAGGTAATGTGTTTGAGATTGTAATGACAAACTGTAATATAAAACTATAAAATATACAGGGTGTCCCATTTAAAATTAAAAAGTTGATATTTGCATCTCAGAAAGTCTGAATGTGGCAATATCATAAATATAACCATTGAGTTTGAAAAAGCTACCCGTACAAGATTTTATCACAGCATATCAAAAGGTTTCAGAGATTTTATCGTGTTTCTAAACTTTATGCGCCCATTGTATATAAAAACCTTCTAAGTTAAGACAAGTCAAGTCTTTCACTGCATGTAAGATCATGGTGAGGTTGGTCCGTCAACACAGACGTCTCGTATGTCAGATTTCCAAAGGAAGAAATGTATAATAATTAATAACATATTGGTTTCTATAACATATGAAATTCTCAAAATATTCTTGTGTTATATTTATTTGCTTACGTGTGATATCAGTACACGCAATAGATTGCTGTATCTGGTATTATATTATTATGTATCCAAAAATACAAACTGACACTATTTCCTAGATGGCACTCTTCTTCACTACAGAGGTAAAAGGAAAAACCCACAAACCTAATGAAAAGTGCAAATTATTGATTGGAAGATTTTAGTTACCTTAAATTTAATTTTTTATGAGGAAGACCAAAGCGTCAATCTCTCTCAAAATTCAGAATCTTATAAAATCTATCGAAAAAGACCTTGTTGGTAATCCCACACCAAGTCAAAAAATAACAGCTCACATATACATATCTCATCAATTAAAAAGCAGAGATACCTCTGTCAATCCCTAATCTCTTTTCGAAACATTTCAATTCGGCATTCATTAATGCTCAACTACCTGATGATACAGTTATTTCCTAAACAATAAGCTCCATTTTTTCTAAGAATGGTATCTACAAACTAGATCGCATATACCTAATCATCAATTATGTACAGCACATACCATACGGTATTTATGTCGACGTGATCGAGTTTGTGTTTGCGGATTGCCCACAGTTTTTGCAGTTTTGTCCTTAATTTATCTAGAACCTATCAAAATTAGTGGAGTTGTGAAATGAAATTCATTTTTAAATTATCGCGAATTGCTGTTATTTCAGTTTGGCATTTTTTGTGCGACTTTTTAAATGTTTTTTGTCATTCTAAAAGATCTTGTCTGCAATGCTCAAAACCCCCAATACAAACTCTTGACATAATTTATTCAAACTATCCATGTAAAATGCAAGACATTCTAGCAAAAAAAAAACAAAAATTACATTCATTATTCACAAAGAAACGCAAATATGTTTTTAAATAATTTTCTTAATCTTCTGTTAGAAAACAAATATTTCATTTTCAATTACACTCTGAAGATTCTCTATTTAGTGTTTACTTCCAATCTTTGACAAATTAATGTTTGGATTCAAGAATCAAAAATTCCAAATGATAGTTATGCTTTTCAATTTAACTTTTGCAACGACCTGTATAAAATAAAAACGCTAATCGTTGTAACTGGCTCAAGAGGTATTAGTTCGGTAATGAAATACATATGGGATGATATTTTAATCATTTTAGAATATGTGCGTTGTAGTTACAAATTAGAATTACTCTGTAACACTGAAGATGAAACACCCCGTAAACGTTTTTATTTTAATTTCTTAAATTGATTAAAATTCGATAAAGATTTGAAAAGTCTACACTCATCAGATTCAATAAGTCAAAGCTCTTCGTAAATTAATGCACTCCTCTATTCTGCAAGGCACCCTTTGGTTGAGGTAGTAAGTGACTTTCTGCGGTATCCCAAGTTATCTGAATCTCATTTATAAAACGCTAGGAACAGAAAATCGATCAACCTCCTACCTATCATATCCCATAGATGTTCAATAAATAAAAGATCAGGTAACCTTGCTGTCCATGAAAGAACAGCGACATCAGCTCCATGAAAGAAACTGGTAGTGACAACTGCAAGTTTCTAATTCCACGAGATGGGGTAATGCAACGAATTTTAAAAAATTGCAAATTAGTCCTAGGCATGTTTCCTTCCAGGAATTACATAAATACTAAAGAAAGTCTACTTTGAGATGCTACGGAATCTCAAACCGTAAGTCTTCAGGTAAGCTCTGTCTCACATTCCATGCAACATTGAAATTCTTACCTTTTCCGCGTCTTCGGTAAAATTGTTCTACGTCCCACAAACAAAATCAGAGTTCGTCAGTAAACAGTAAACTCGAACCCATTCCGATCAATCGATAAAATAAAAGGCTTAAAGACTATATCTTGTGATTGATGTAACAGAGTTTTGTTGTCCTTTAGTAATCAACCATTTCTGGTAGTTGACGTGATGATATCAAACCAGTCCTTCACAATAATTAATGCTAGGAGTCATTCTTCGCGATCATTAGTTCTGCGAACAGCTCCAGTAACTTCACGACGATGGTGACTGCTTACGATTAATGCGTTTCTGCCAACTTCCCCAAGTTATTTTTTTTCCTAAGATAACTAAGCGGGGAAAAATATTAATTTCTTCTCCACAAAAAAGAAAATTGAAGTAAATGAAGAACGATCCAAAATTTAACGTCCAGTCGTATTGCTATTTCTCAGGAGCAGATAAAAGCATCAGTTGAAAAGCTAAGGACCATCTAAATGAAGATAATTTAAAAATGGTCTTGCTAGATCCAAGGTGCATAGTATTCGATATGAATGAAATAGATTTCGCTAAGAAGCCCACAGAGGACAGAGAAAATAACAGAAGTTTATGAAAAATGAATTCGCTATAATCTTGCTAACTGGAAATGCTTTTGGGAATTTTTGCCCTTGCAGTCATGTGTGTACAATGACAAATCTACAACTTTCCGTATAGATAAAAGTACTTTTGCGTTTTTGCTCGTTTGGTATCTACTGAATTATGTGAAAACTGACAAAAGACAAAAGCTTTTCTCAACTACGTTTGAACTCAAAAAACATCCAGCCTCCATAAAGCTCCAATAATGCCAAGACTCGATAGGTAAAAATCACAATGCTTCGCAGATTTTTTTGAAAAATAGAACTCTTTAAAGAATATTTAGAAGCATAAGTTCAAAGATCACTCCCCTAAAAACTCAACAGCTATAATTCGAATTCTTCAAATAGTCCTTCTATTAACACCTGTAAAGAAATCCATATTTTATTCGGTCAAAGAATTATTTTGACCTAAAATCATTGCTTTTCCAAAGCATCCTACGAGTTCCTACACTTCTAATTGATTTAGATTACCAAGTAAGCCATCATTTAGGGGGTTATATGAACTACAATCATGGAGATGTTTCTGAATCATCAAGTACCTTTTCTCACCAGGCCGAATTTTGATTCTGGAAAAGACTATCTATTCCGTAACTGTTTGGGAAAGCAACTTAAAATGCAGTAGCAGTGTTAGTATAGGTAGATCAGAAATTGTCAAACGGGGAAACAACCAAGAAGTTTGTAATATCCAAAGCTCGATTAGTTCTAAGATTCCTAGACTACGCTACTGTAAAAGTATATCCAAAATCCAATTCATCAGAGTAGAAATCATGGTTGAGAAAAGGTAAAAGCTCCGTCTTCAAAGGACCTAGAGGCAAGGCTCAGCCCTTTGCCGAAAAGAAGTGAACGGGTTTCTTTCGAAAAGCTTACAGATTCTCAAGGCAGAATAAATCTAATAAAACGCCGATACCATTTTCAAAGAGCAAATAGGTACCGAAAGGCTTCTTCAACTTATGAAGAGAAATCACGCCCAAGATCTTACAGCAAGCGAGGCGTCTAGTGTCTTCCACAGTCAATAATTCCTTTTATCGAAACAATATCGTTATGGTTTTCGCAGTGTTTATGCCTGAATATAATGTACTAAAACGAAATTATATTTTGTCTCGTTCTATGCAAAGTTCTTCTTAAGACAACAAACCATCTTCGAATTATATCGAATGTATAGTTTCTCGTAAAATTTTTTTTTATGAGCTTAGTCTTGAGTCGTAAATGTCATGTTCCAAATTTCAGGCCCATTAGCTAAGGCGACAAAGCGACACTTCAAGCTTTCTGTGACTACGTCCGATATCCTCATTTAGTCAATTCCTGAAAAGTATCTTTCCTATTATTAAGAATTAACACTAGTTTCCTTTTTTAAGCTTCTTCAGCATCTTGAAAAGTACCTCTCAGCTTCCTTTTTTGTTGCTGTATTCTATTTAATTTAATAAGATTCATCTGTATAATTAAACTATTTGAAGTTTTGTTTTTCCAGTTTGTGGGTCTAAAGATAAAATTTGGTATTAAAGTTGTAAGTAAAAAAAAAAATTAAGTTTGGCGTGGGATTTGAACACGCATCTCCGATAATTCCTATCGCCGCTTTTTCAATTAAGCGAGTGGGATGTTCCCCATGAGAAAGCTAAAGTCTTTCTATGTATATTTGAGAAACAATAAAATTTCTTAAAAGTTTTTATGACAAGAGGGATTTGGAACTGTTTTTTGATCGTTACAAACCTTTTATATTATAGAGTGAATAACAGAGCGTAGGAAAAAGTCATCTAGAGATTATTAAACATAGTCATCTACTCTATTGTCTTTTTTTGTTAAATTTCTTTTGGGAATTCAAATTATGTATTGGCTTAGTGGTGTTTTCTTTGTTTCGATAATGCCGGCTCCACTAAATATCTTTGTAAATAAACTGAAGTACGTCCTTTTTGTGTTTGAAAAAAAAAAGCAAAAAATGTTACAACGCGAAAGTCACCCTTACGGCTCTGTGACCTTTGCTTTCTACCGTAAGGAAGCAATTGAGGAAGTTAACACGAAATAGGCGCTTGCTTATGGAGGGAGGCTAGAACTTCTACAGGAAAGTGAAGACAAAGTACACATGAATTTAATTCGGGTAAATATTCGCAGATGATTCTATGTTATCTGTACCATGTTCTAGAAGCCTAGCACAGTATTATAAATTAGTAGTATGGCCAGAAACAAAACATAAGGACACAAAGAAAATGTTATGTAATTAAGAAAACTCGATATAAATTATGAAAGAAAGCCAAAGGTGCTATCGGCAAACTTGACCAGTAACTTGTAGTATTCTTTCAATAGAGTAGAATAAGAAGCAAATAGTCTGAAAAGATAACGACAATTTTGACATCTTGAAATTTTCATTTGAACAGGATTATATTTAGCATTCAACAGTTTAAAGTTAGCCCACCCTAAACTTCCAGATATTACTTGTATCTCTTTTTATTGGTGTCTCAGTACGGCCGCAAATACCTCCTTATTTTCTGTTAAGGTCACAGCAATCCCGCGTTGCAACAACTACTTTGGAAACTTTCAATTGTCCGCTTCCGTTCAAAACGATAAAATCTAATTAAACTTTTGATATAAAATATATTTATGCAATACTGAAAGCAGATGATATTCTGCAACAACAAAAAAAAACTGTAAAGCAACAAAAAAACTTCCATTTATTTTAAATTTATATTTAATTAAGAATTAAGTATTGAAGCTTCCTACTTCACGTTTTTTAGAGATTCTACGTGCCAGTTACGTAAAAGGAATTTCTAAACTGGCGATACATGAGATTATATTGCTGATAAATGCGTGTGTATGAATTTAATTGATGACCACTCATTAACTTGTAAACTCGATGAGAATTAGTTCCCCTCCTTTCATTGCATTTTGCATGTCTAACGAGCTGTTTGGGAAACACTTTATTTTCTGCTAGTTAATCATTAATTATTATAATCAATTAACTACGAAATCATTTCTTTATTATTACAAAATACAACGAATATAAAACATAGTTTATCTTTAAACAGATTTCCAGAACTATTTCAATTATCAGGTGAAGAAGAACGTATCTTGTTAAAAAACTAAATTTAGTTTATAAACAGAGAAGTCTTATGAAAGTTTAAAACTAAACTGGATATAGAGGTAGATTTCCACGGAAATTGAAATGAATTTGTAAACACTACAAACATTCCATTTACAAATAGAATCTTACGAAGAAAATGAATTGTTTAAACAGGCGAATAAATTATTTTGCCATTTAAAGAACACCAGAATGTACGTAGAAATAAACAGGAGAAAACAGCCATTTCTTTCAACAAGATGTACGTACAACAAATTGATTCAAGTGAGTTCGGATTTTATGGACCTTTTATTAGACGAAACAAAGCTGAAGCAACTTCCTTCCTATTCGTCCCAAAATAGCTCCCCTTAACGGCAGAAGAAAAAAGGAGAATGAGATTTTTAAACGTACGAGCGATCTCTTAAAATGTCTACTCATTAGTTAAATTTCATTGAACTTTTTTTTAATTTTTGTTCGTCTTTGGCAATTTATATCCATTTAAAGATTACGTGGACGGAACTAGGGGTAAGAGAAGAAAGAACATTTTCCTTAAGAAATTTTATTGTTAAAGTTCTCCAAGGGGTATTGCCTTATATAAAGTCTCGTGATGGTCACCCAGGGACTATAACCTACACCAAAATACTATGATGTCAAGACGTTTTTTCCTTGTAACTGATTGTAACTTAAAATGAATTTTTTATTTATTTTTTCCAGCCCGAATTTAAAATTACGAGAAACGAAGATCGTAAAAAGCTAAAAATAGTTTACCTACTGTTTTAAATTGAAATGGATTTTAGAAATAATTAGAATAATTGAGAATGGTAGAAAATATTCGAAATGGGGAGAAAATACAACTCAAACAGGCCTTTATATGCCAATTATTCCAAATTTAACTTAGAAAACGACAAGCACGCTTTTAAAACCGCAGCTGTGGAATCCGAGGGTTTAGTTTATTTTTAAGCTTCATCAAAGAATATCGTGAAGCAATTCTAAAATTGAAAACGATTCCCAAAGCCTACCATTAAAATGTAACGCACAAATTTTCGAGGATATTAAGTTATATCCTTTTTAATTTAATTTATTTTTACTTGGTTTTATCAAAACCTTTCTTTTCCCAAAGGAAATTGACTGGAGTCTTCTAAGTTTTCTTTTGAAATTTATTTGCACTTTTTGAAATATTAATTTTAAAACTTAGAGGGTTAAATTAAAAGCTTCCAATAATTTGAAGTAATAACCTAAGATATTACTGTTACAGGCTCGTTCACATTCCAGTGTTAATGAGTTATTCTTGAAGATAAACATATTTCATTAGAATAGAACCAAATAATAATTCAATAAACGGTACATCAAAGGGTTCGAATGTTCACAGTGGAGATGAACCTTAGCTGTAATCTAGAAAGCAAACTTGTAAGCAGCTAATTTCTTAACAAGCATTTCCGCGAAAGGATAGGAGAAAATGAATTAACGATCTATGGAAGCTTTTAAAGGTACTTACAGCGGAGGAATCTACGTAGACCTAACTATCTGAATTTTCATTTTCGAACACCATAGTGCTAAGGAATTATTATCAACGGTCAACATACACTCTAGTCTTTATTATCTTGATGAAGTGCATTCATGTTCCACAAAAACTATTGAAAACAAGAGTTTTTGTCTTTTTGTTTCGTGTCCTTATTGGGCACATTTATTAATGATCCATAAGAGAATTCTAGATACACGTGAAAGAAGTAGAAAATAGAAAACTGAAAATATCGATAAAATTTCTAAAAGATTGTTTCCAGACTGCAGTGGTTTCAAGCTTCCTATGGGCAGCAAGTACATAGAGAATGATGAAAAGAGAAAAACAGAGAAACTGCTAATGGTTAATAATTCATATGAATGTTTTACGAAATTGTATTTGTAAAAAGCAATTAACAAAGATATTGTGCCACAGACAGGCAATCACAAATAGAAAGGACCCTTACGCACTTGTTACCAACAGAATAGAACTCGATGATCAACAAACACTCAATGGCCACAAGAATCGAAGATCTTCTAAAACATAGAGGTCCACAAGAAGTCAAGGTCCTACAAGAACCAAAAGCCAACAAGAGCCTAAAGATCTACAAACGCCCGAAAATTATTAAGAACCTGCCAGAAACTTTTTGCATTCTTGGTTGACGTGGACTGTCATATTAAATGTTTGAAACATTCTCTAATAGATCAAACGTTGAAAGCTCTAAATTGCGATATTTCGACATGAATGGTGAACCAGTCACTGATTAGTCAAAAATCATGAAAAATGTCTTAACGATCTCAAAAAGACTCATATAGGCCAAGAAGATCCATTCAAATAAAAAACATCTTTTCTATTGTATTGTATGAGCTACTTCTGAAAATTTTGAAAATCAGGACTGAATGAACGTAATCTCTTCTTTTTTTTGTACAACAAAGAAAATATTGAGTTTGGATCTCGGAATTGGAAATTGGAAATTTTCTAGGTTAATTGAACACGTCGGTATTAGCCCTTTAACATAAGAAATTTCAAAACAAGTACGTATCTACCACACTTACTTCACAGAGTTCAAAGTTAAAGGATTGGGACCAATAGTAGAACATAGCTTGACATAAGATCCAATTTTCTCCAGTTCCCATAACGCACAAGTTCGGTCCCCAACCAATCTGTTCGTCGGGTTCCAAATCTGAGGTTAAACTACTAGCACTTATGTGCCTGATACTGTTGTGTTTGTTATGAGAATGGGTTTTGCCCTATACATATTTGACAAAGGAACAAGTAGCTTGTGGAAAAATCTAAACTGAAAATTTCTGTATTCGAATTTGTATATAGTAGGTACGTTTCTTTAAGATATTCCTGATTTTATTAGAATTAAAAGAAATTTCAGTTCCGTTCCTACTCCACTAAATAAAACATTTTATTCCTCTAGTCTCAATAATATTCTTTTTACAGGACCTAAAAGCAAAACGATAGCGTCACGTCGGAAGAGTAACGTGTTTTTTCATTTTGTTTGATTGCCGTAATAGGGTTGGTTATGGCCAGAACCGAAAATAACCATGAGAGTTTCAGAATGTATCATATAAATATCCAAAAGCTACGGCCCAGCTTTTTACAACTTTCACATCATGACCTTGCAGGAATCTCGAGAACAACAGGAAATAAATAAAAAGAAAACAAGATTACAACCACAACACCGATTTTGTTCTGTGAGACATTTTCCCTGTTCCCCTAAGCTAAAATCCACTTCGATAAAAAATATTTGGGAAAACATTGGGGAAAACAAAAAGCAACAATTAGAAACAATATCTTCTCTTGGCTACTGTCCAGTAGCTTTTGGAGACCTCAAACACGGAGCTGTAGTATAACCTCAAATGAAGAATACTTGAAACTAATATCTATACTTTCATTTTAGTCACGACCTTTATGCTCAAGATTCGAGTAACTGGTAGCATAGTAGTGTGTTCTAATAAAATAGAATACCAAAGGCTGGGTAACTTATTAAAGTCTTAAGAAAGAAAACCACGTAAACTAAGAACTTACTGCAATCTACGATCCAAGTTTGATTTCAAGGCAAGAAATCTTGTTTAGACGAAATACTACTATTAGTAATTGACAGAATCGTTGAACAAAGACTTCATTTATCATTATACAAACAATGGAAGAACCGCACCATAAGTAGAATTTGTTTTTAACTTTCAATTTTCATATAACAATAACGAAAGCTTTAGAGTGATAATTAGATTTTATGGTAACATCGAAGCATTAAGAAAATGTTTTCCAGGCAATGGATAAATAAAATTCAGAACACAAGAATCCTCACCTTCTAAACGGAAGGTTGCGAATTTGACCCTCAGATCAATCGACAAATCTTTGAAAGACAGGGAAATTTAAGGGATGTCTTTTTCTCACATACAAAATTGAAATTCTACTTCCAGAGTTAATGCAGTGTTTGGCACATTACAATACCTACTATTAGCTGGGCAAAAGTCAAGTATAAATGAGATACGGGGAATTTCCGCGGTTCCTAGATCTGGTTAGACTAATGAATAATGACAACTGTCAGTGACTTGAAACAAACAAACAAAAATACCCAAACCTATATTGTTGATCTGCAAATTCGACGCAAATTCTTTCTTTTTGTTTGAAGAAATATCTTTTACACGACCTTGACAGATTCTAAAACAGTAAAAATATACCGAGTGTTCCAATGGTCTGTAATCGGAAGATAGTGTTATTATTTGTAAAAGATGAAGAAATTGAGCAAAAAAGCTGTACGAAATGGTCATCTGTACCTTCTAAGATTATTTCTCGTTCCGTATCCACTACTGATTGCAGTAAAGTTTCCTTGTTATTCAATTATTTCTTTCATATTTTAGAGTTTCAGCGTGATAGATCTCAATGCTTCATATTTAGAAATGATTTCAATGAGATCATCTGCTTTATACAGAATGATCGAGATGTGCAAATTTTTAAATGAACTACGCTGTATATTTTAGTAATCTTCTTGTTTAGAATCCATTGCTGATTCAACAATATAAAAGTATTGACCCAGTAGTTTTGGCACTATGCAATGAATATTTTTGTAAAAGGTTATCAAATTTTAGAAATGACGAAGGTATAATTAATGAACTTCCAGATTTTACAATCTTCTTTTACAATTTTCCCCCATTTATTTACTTATTATTTTTTATTTTATTATTTCCAGCCGAGTTCTGTTTGGTAAATACAGTTTGCGCTGTCCGGTCAGCATTAGCACAATAACAGAAGCAAAAAACAGCTGAATGCAATCTTCAAATAATGTTGCCGCACAAGTTTTGCTGTTTCTCATAAGATTACATTTGCAAAGCATGGAAAACCTTTCACGGATGGAAAATACGAACAAAAATGCGTTTTAAGTATGGCCGAACGTCTCTACTCTCACTTCAAAGATAATGAAGATAATTAAGAAAATTAAAAACACTCGTCTACCCGCAAAAACTGTTCGAGACAGAACAATTAAGATGGACAAGAATGAGACAGATTAACAGATGAATGATATAAAATAGACATCTGTATTTTCTTTGGCATGTGAGGAGTCGTATGACGTGAAGATCATCGCACAAGTTAGTCTTCTGGGACGGTATGTTTCCGATTACTGCTTTTGCTCCTACTTAAAGGACAAACTCTAGGTGAAGATATCTCTGCAGCAATTTTGGGATTTGTGACTGTTACCGAAATTGACATCAATAAATTGGTATCTGTTGCTATAGATGGAGCATCTAGTATGGCGGGTAAACCTAAAGACTTTCTTACCCTCTTCAAACAAAATGTGAAACACAATGATTTTACGTTTCATTGTATTATTCATCAAGCGGCGCTATGCATGCAGACATTTCCCATCAAAGTTGTAAAGATGATGGATTTGGTAGTAAAAATAGTCAACCTAATAATGGCAAAAGAACTTAATCATTGACAGTTTTGTGCTCTTCTCGAAAAAGTGAACAATCAATAGTTATTCCGACCTTCTTTTACACAATTAACTTCATTGGTTATCCAGAGAAGCAGTTTTCAAATGTTCGCTTCATGCTTTGAGCATATTAGGACCTTTTTAAGTCAAAATGAACACGAATATGCAGAGTTAAGTGATGAAGAATGGTTACAGAAATTTTACTTTGACGTTGATATGACATCACATTTAAACTACCTCAATCAGAAGTTACAAGATAGAGGTAACACTGCAAATACCCTTCTAGAAACCGTCCTTGCCTTCGAACAAAACTACTATTTTTGTGGAAGACTTCAAGAGTGGAAATCTGTTTCATTTCGAAACTTTAAGAAAACATCTGGAAACTACTGGAAATGTCATCCTTCTGGCAGCAAATAAATTTTTCGCCATTTCCAACAGTTAACAGAGCTCAGTTTGAACTACAGTTAATAGACTTAAAAAGTCAAGATTTGTGGTCTTCAAAATATTCGCTTTAACAAGTGGAACTAGAAAATCTGGAAAGGAAAAAGCGACGTTAACCATGAATCATAAATGGACTGCACTTTCAACTGTCAAAAGGAGGGCCAATTAATTTTCAAAACATGAAATAGCCTTCGGATTATTATCATCAACTCAAAATACCTAGTATTTGGAATTTCGACAATTTTGGGTCCACTTATTATTGTGAGCAGACGTTCTCTAACATGAATGCTATCAAAAGCAAGCTAAGAAGTCAGCTTAATTATGTAAGCCTCGAAACGTGTTTAAACTTGAAGACTTCCAACTACTTATCGAACATGAAACAACTCTGTGCGGAAATGAAGTGTCGAAAGCCCCAATAATTCATTTTTCTTGATTTACTTAAAGTTTTGTTTTGTATATTTGTTTTTGTATTAAATGTACAGCGTGAAAAGTACTTATGGAATAAGTTATATAATTTCAGTACCAATGATATTTTGCAAAAACGCCGAGACAGGTAAACTAGTTTTTGCGAAAAATCATTGGTACTGAAATTATATAACTTATTCCATAAGTACTTTCCGCACTGTATATTTACCCATATTGCGTTAACTGCGGCTCTTTGTAAATCTTGGGTTAAACATTTGGGATAAAATAGCTTTTCTCTTCAAATGGTTGCCGACCCCAAAAAAAATGTGCTCCCGACTTTGAGTTTGAGTAATTTGGAGAAATAAAGACTTTTGATGATGCAACATTTTTATGTTCAGGCTAGCTCACCTAACTCAATTAAGATAATTAAGAACTGAAAGGCAAGACAATAAACGAAACTGCCAAAGAAATAGAACAATTAAATTTACGAAACGATTCAAATGTCTCAAACAATAGCCTCATGTCATAAAATAAATGATATATTTGCGTTACAATTCTTCAGTTCCTCTCAGATCTCCATTTTGCCTTAATTTTGACGTCGTGGTCAATAATATAAGATCCCTGCTCATTCCCCTTCAAGTCAGTAAATACCTACATATTGTTAAAAAATTTTTCCTTAAAAATGTTTCATTTTGTGTAAGTTTGTTACTTAACCAGTCATCTAATCATGAACTTTTTCAGCATGATGTTAGATAATATCCTTAAGTTTGTTCCTTCTACAGTTACAATTCGTCTTACTAATTATTTGCCTCAGTGGATCCATTTCAACTACTGTCTGTATTAAATTTGATTGTATTGTATTGTATTTAATGAAGTTTTCTCTGAATTAATTAACTGATCTGAATAAAGATTCAAAAAAGAAAAGAATCATCTTTGGGTTGGTTGAAAGAATTTTTAAACTTCGCTTTCATTGATGAACACAATGGGGAGTTGATATTACAAAAAATAAATTCTTCTAAATATCATATACACTAATGAATTACCAAAATAATTGCCAACATTGCAAATGAGTACTCCGAATCCTAGTTTGTTTTATATTTAATCTAATGAACAGAAATGATATTTTCTTGTGAAAAATCGAGGTTAATATTTTTGGAGCTAAAAAATTAAAAAAAGATCCTTTTTGAGGTTAGTGGATTAGTTTTCCGTACACAGTACATTCATTAAAAGTTTAATTAAAAAAGTTCCTGTATTTGCTATTACATGCTTTATATTTATACTACCGAACAAACACATACAAACGTACATTCTGTACGAGATTAAATAGAGCAAAACTTGGAGTACAATGTAAATAACAGCTAATCGTGATGGAGTACAATAAAACATTTTTGATGAGGTGTTACTTGTTTTTTGGGGTATTTTCTTTTTTTTTTAATTAACCCGCACAGAGTTTTATTTGAACATCGTTATTTATATTACACATATTAATTATTACGCATCTGGAAGTTTTTCTCCAGTTCAGTAATGTTAGAAAAAATTGTTTAAGAAGAATTCATACGGTCTAGTTTAAAACCGTCTTTTCTAAGAGTATTTCAATGCAATTTATGTTTATTGTTCAGCGGGGCTATAACTTTTCACAGTACTGTACGCTCCTGATAACATTATCTTACATAAACACACAACAGATGCTGTAACGCTATTAGTGCTTGCTTGCTACAGCTACTGCGGTTGAAGCTGCATTTCCTCAATAAAAACAGCAAGAAAATGAAAACAAAAAAAGCGTTACGCTCCAGTGCTTGTTATTCCTCCTGTTTTTCTCTGCTAAACTTGCATGTAAAATTGAATTATGAAAATTTATTTTAGTTTGAATTTCAAATCAGTAAGTATTGGAACATGTTGAAAATACATCAAATTTGTCTGTAATACTTCAAAGGTTTTCAGAAAGAAAAACACGATTTTATACAATTGAGCTTGAAAACGAATAAATTGATTAATTAATCAGCGTGTTTTACAAACATTTTCTGTTAATAAATTGATTGTAGATTTCAAGGTTTCGTTTGTAACGCAAAACACTCGCATTTGAACATTCGAAAAAATATTGGCACTAACCTCGAATGACATTTTCCACTTCGTGCAGATTAAGAAGGATATTAGTGTAGGTCAATTTATTCAGGCTGTTAGTTGATTTAAAATGAATTACCTGTAAAGAAAAAAAACAGTATTAGAAGATATTACAGCATACACAAAAAATAAGAAGAAATTAAATTTCCTGTATATAAATGATCATCTTAGTCATTTTTTGCTCTCGATAATTTCCTCATACATAACGTAAAATAGCACCTTTCTAACTTTTTTTTAATCAACGAAAGTGAGAAGTTTTTGAGATTATAATTAGTGCAGTAACAATAGTGAAAGAGAAAAATACTTTCATTTAACACTGACCTTTATTAACGAAATAAGTAGATCATTGTTATAATAGATGTTTGTCTTTATTTGTTAAAAACTATTGAAGTAAATAAAGCGTAAAATAAATGGATTAGCCATTTTAGTGAAGTGAGACCACCTTTTTTAAGTTAATTGCTTACAAGTATTACCAAATATGTGAAACCTGTATTTGTTTCATTAATTATTTCAATATTTAAAAAGTTACCCAATATTCAATAATACAGAAATAAAATATTGATATTCAAGCACATGCGAAAAAAGGTAAGTCCACATTGTTTCTCATTATTAATGAATAATGATTATTAGGAAACTTGGCTATGGAAAAACCGTTAACATATTTATACGGTTATATCATATTAGTTTACTACATTACGTATAAGTTGTTGACAATTTCAATTAAAATTGATAAAATAAAAAATAAGGTGAACTCACTGTAGTAACTGTTGTTTATTTGCAGATCTAATAGAAAGATGAGGGTTATTTTTTAATTTATTCAATGTTTTACTTATTAAATAATTGAAAACGCCCACACAAACTAATACAGCAGAGGGTAAACAAATAATAATATGCAGAGGAAATGATCGCTTTATGTACGACTAACTTATACAATTATTATTATTAATTTCTCAATGTTGCCTATAACAATTTAAGTTCTTAGATTTATTTCTAATTGAATTTCAAATTCCTGCTTTTTATTGTATAAAATTAGAAAAAATCATTATCCGTTGTAAAAATAAAATTTCCAAGAAGCGTTTAACAAATAAAAACAAGAAACAAACTCTTGCCAAGCTAGTTAATACAACATAATCAAAGGAAGTCTTAAAAGTTCCAATTATTTTTTTATGATTCTAAACGGTGTTCTCGTACAAAGTGTAAATTTCAGTAACGGTACGTCTGGGTAAAAAGCGTATATCATTAAAGATTGTATAGAAGAGGTATTCGATAAAACAGAAAACCTTGTAATCGGTCTCTCATCAGCATTCCTCCATAATAAAATCCGACGTTACCGCGAACCAAAGAAGTATCAGCACACATACATACACATGCATACGTACAGGTAGGATTTGTGTTATGTCGCATAACTACTTTTTATCGAGTGCCGAGGAGGTTAGTGACCATGATGGCCAATAGCAGGTTAATAAACGTAAAAAACCTACACGACGAGTCACTTATCTCGCTTTGGTATAGTTAGTAGTATGACCTTTCCGTGAGAACCTGTTATGCAATCAACAAAACTCGAACCGCCTTAACTTCGCATTTATACTGTTCATTTGTCAAGTTTTTACTTTTTGTTATGTGGATGTTGTTTGTTTATTAAAGAGTAAATGGTTTGGTTTTTGTTTTGTTAAAAACGCATTCATTATTATTATTATTTCTTAGATCCTTTATAAGCGCAACTACCGTAAAGTAATCGTTACAAAGTTCGCAAAGATTTCTTGATGAATTTATTCTTTGCATGAGTTTCTTAAGTTAACATTATACTTCTTTTGGATTATTCTAAAGTTATTATGGCATCAGAAATTATATAATTGGATTACAAACAACTACAATCGCTTTTCTCAATTTACAAAAACTAACTAATAATAAGAAAATCACTCCATCTATCCATCTTCCTACTATAATATCCTTCATTTTAAAAAGGTAATTCTGGAGCTTAAAATAAAAAAATTTATCTCTCGGGTCGTTAAAATATTTTTCAAGTTTACCAATTAATATTTTTATTAAATTTTATAAAATAGGCAAAAGTAAACAAATACTAATTTTTAATTGGCAACCTTCCTTAGATAGACAAGACACAAATTATATATTTATGTCACTTCCTGTATATGCTAATAATAATAATTAAGAGTGAACTTAAAAAAGTAAAGTTCAAGTTTTGTTATTTCATTCTCATTCAGCTCGATTAACTATCGCAACACAAGCGCATATGTTTAAGCAAATTAATACAATAATAACAACTAGATGTATATTTGCTACTAAAAGCAAGTATCATCCTCAAAGTTAGTACGATAAGGAATTTATTTCAAAATTCAAAATAATACAATACAATCAACACGACTGCTAGATGAACAAATCTAATGAAATATACCGATCCTCTAGTTAGAATAATTAGGTAGAAAACTAGATGGGCACCTCGGCAATAAGTCAATTCAGCAAATAAAAGAGCGAAGAGAATTCTTTCGAAACCATCTAAAGATTAAATGAAACAGGCATTTCCATACAGAAATGTGATTTTGAAAAATGTGTCTAAGATATTTAATACACCAACGGTGGGGAATCTAGTTATGATTAGATAAAATGCCAATACTTACCAATGTGTTAATTGTCAATCCTTAATTTGCAAGACTTTAATAGAATGCATACAACTTTCAGATTAAATACATAAACTCATCTACTCGCTTTACCAGAACAAAAAAAAAAAAAAAAACGCAGAGGAATATATTAAGCAATTCAGGTCTGAATGCCAAAATAAAATCAATATAATAACCAGAAAGATGCTCGCGGTGAAAAACTCCCTTGGATTATACTTTTCACTTCTTTTCATTAATTTTTAAAAAGTAATGGACATAAAGAAATTATGACGGAATTACAAGTATACAGAATATTTCGTAGAGTCATATCAGTATGTGTACCATGAGATTCTATGGTCAAAAAAGACGCTAACAATTTCTATAAACATTTTCTTAAAACCAACTGATTTCAAATACAGAATATCAAAGTATCAGTATACTGAAAAAGATTTTTTACCATTTACCGAACTATTGGGTCTATTAAACTTTTTTGTAACTACGAGACAAAATTATAGGTTACCATTAAACAAACAGCTTATACTCGTAGACAATATTTTTGCCAGTACATAGCTATAGTAGTGTAGTAGTCACAAAAGTTGTTTTCCTACTTGTAAATTATTTTCCCCAATGAATTAAGATAACTTAATAGTGTACCTAGAGATTGATTTTCATTACAATAATAAATATAATAGAGAGGTAATCCAACAAGAGCTGCAATACCAATTAACGTTAAAATTGAAGACAATAAAATTCGCTCTAAACAAGCTCTAACGATTAAAAAAACTATAATAAAGACAATATTGCAACTGGAAGAAACTCAAAAACTAGAATTCCACAAAAAGTTCATGAAGTTACCAGAAAATATTGCAAATGAAGGTGTTTTGGGCTATTAGAAAAGTAGCACGCAAAAAAGTAACAGAAAGGTATAAATTAAGATGCTTACCTTACTGAGTAGAGAAGTTTAATGAGAATATAAAATCAAATACAAGATTATCAATAAAATTATAAAAGGCCCCAGAATACTTTAACATGAAAAAATTAAATAAAAAGTGCACATAGCAGAAAGAATTTGAAATTCTTTAGGAAAAACCCAAATCACTCATATGCAAAACAACGCAATCAAGTCACAAATTATTGAAGATCATAGATATCATTAATTGCCAAAACAAACCTGGACTGTAGTAGAAGTGTGCAAACCATTATAAAAAGTATATTCAGGACAAGTAATGTTCGAGTCTAGTTCATTTTCTGACATCGGAAGAACTCGTTAGTTATACACTTTCAAAGTTCTACCTAGAAATAACATAAATATTATCATGTTTGACTTACCTGTTCATTAAATTGATAGATCGACAAAGAAAATAACTCTAAAAGTGAGACTGAGCAACAAACTTTAAACCAATAAAGCATTGAGTTGATTGATAAATATGTGAACCGGGGACATTGCATAAAAGGAGCAACGTCAAACTATCTTAGATCGAGTTGGGCAGCATTGAATGAATGATACTACGATGGTGACAAAGAAAATTATGCAGAAACGCTTTTCAATGTTATTTTTGATTCGACATTAATTCTCGAGTGTACATTATCCTCCTCTATTTTCCTAGGATTCCTCTTACCGAATGCTTCCCAGATGCATGGTTAGCAAGTATGAAAGTTCCCATTGCTACAAACCTTGCGTGTAGTGGTGGGCTCTTGCGAAATGTCAATTGTATGTATCGCTGCGCTACCAAACCTTTAAACTCCAGGCAACGAACGCCCGAACCGTACTTGGTCACTCCCACCTGCTGGAGTGTAATACAGTCATAATGCTACTAACACACATACCACAATGCCCCGCCACCACCACATCATTGTTTTCGCCAACAACTGCCTGCATTTCCAGTTCGTCATACCAACATGAGGCGTACCTCTCCTCTACTAACGTCGAAGAAGAAAAACATCTGCTGGCACCAACCACTTGGACGATTGCAGAGTAACGATTTAGTGTCCTGAAGCGTTGTCGCTGTGGTTAAAATGTTTATGGTCAAACCCAACCGTCAACCAATAACCACACACCAGTTAAGAAGTCGCAGAAGTCTACAACGGTTTATTGTTCCCGGACGGAAATTGAACATTGATTTGCAAGTTTGCTTGCTGAAATTACTGTTCCAGTACTCATGTAGTAGACTATGGAACTTCTCGAGTCTTTTTGACGGTGTTTTTAGAAGACCTGGAAGCAAACCATGGCATCAGAAAGGTCAGAAAGCCATAGAGACAGTCATTCTAGGAACAAATCTGACAGGCTTAAGGCACTGGTATAAAGCACAACATTCCAGAAATTAAGAAGTACATTCAATTTATGTTAAAATATACAACTCCTTTGCTGTGTTAATATAATATGAACGCTGCTGCGTTCACTATGCCTCTTTAAAGGAAGCAGAAGATAATGGGCGGAATACTAAATACATAAAAAATACTGTAAGCTGAATAAATTCAAACACGAAACAAATTGTCAGTGTTGCTACTAATATAACAGATGTTTTTGGAAAGAGTACCTTGAATGTCATAAAGTGCCAAAGATAACTTATAAAATAGAACCGATAATTTGAGTTGAAAAAGTAATCAACGCAAAGTCCGTTACGTTCATGATTAGCTGTAGCATGGATGCCCCGAGGATTTATTTCCATCCCCTTAAATAAAAAAAAATAATTGCCAAAAAACAATATTGATCAAGTCACATTACAGCCTTCTTATTCATGTATGAGTTTTCATCACATCCAAAAAAATCAGGCTAGCTCATGTTTGTTTTCATGGTGATGTAACATAAAACTAGTGAATCTTGAAGTTTTGGATTTGGACATAACGTAAGAATTCAATGCATTTTATTTAAGATCAAACCTAATGTATGATTTTAATTTTTACTTGAGAATTTTTGTGTAGCCTAAGCAAATATTTTGTTAGATATCTGTAAGACATTCAATTTTTACCGTTGTGATATTTGCTTTAGCTTTAGTAGTAATACTTTATTGTAAATCTCTGGAAAAAAACCCGAAGGTTACGTCTCTCAATTGGTTCACTCCGCAGCCCAGTTAAAAGTTGTTCGAATCATTGGAATTTTTGGACAGATCGGCTGTTTTTTATGTAAGAAGTGTTTCGGCTTCTCCCGAAGATGCTACATGGCTTTTTAAGGTTCGCCAGTGCCATTTTATTTCAGGTTTTTAAAATTAGAACATTCTTTAGCCTTCACTTGCTCTTCGCAAGTTAAATTCATTTTCATCGTTCCTGGGCCAGCGTAAGTTCACCTAAATACTTCTTTACAACCCCTACGATCTCAACTCAAGAGTTGATTACGAAATTTAATTTATTCAGTTAGTTTACTAGATATTGGTATTTAAAGATTTATCAACATACTCAAATTATATATTCTGAAGCTCTATTTTAGTTCTTAGCAACTTTTGTAGTTCTAGTTTTCATCTGACACAAACAAACACTTATAACAACTATCCTTGACTAAAGCTATTTCGCCATTTCGCAACCGATCGGGATTAAGATTCCTGACCCTAATAGTTCTCCTTTGTTACTTTTAGTAATCAATCATTTTTAACATTTTCCAGAGAATGATAGAAAATAGAAAATCAAACATTTTAATGATATTGATCATATACTAAAAAATCTGTTTATGATGACAAGGTCCAAATGACTAAGTTGTGGAAAATCAAAATTCCGAAACAGTTTGAAATCTCCTTTTAAAAAATAAATATAAGGCTTCTAAGGAATTTTGAAAATTGGTTATCAAATGACCAAGACGTTACTGGCAAATGCAAAATTTCTAAAAACATTCACATTTGAAATTTCTGCAATATTGAGCAAAATAAAAGATACTCAACCAAAGAAAGAAAATAAATATTTTGGCCATTTACTAATTGATTAAAATTAAATTCTGAATATTTCCGAAATTAAGATTTGTGGGTGTGTTTTAGCAACCACTCAGTGTTAGGAACTCTTAAAAATCCCTGCTGGTATTAATCTATGTCATCTAGTAGACACTAGATAGTGGTTAGATGTGCACTTTGCAAAAACTAGAAAAGTTTAATTTTATTATATAAGTAATTCTTATTAATTCTGACTAGTTTCATTCTCAATTTTACCGTGTCTTTGAACTAAATCATTATATTCAAGTTACTTCTACATGGTACCCTTTTGTTTATCTGTGCAAATTACTCTTTTTACTATTCGATTCTCTCTACGTCCACGTTCCTTCAAGAATTCTGCAAGATATTTCTTCAAACTTCTTTCGAATTGTTGTAAAGCTTTTGGTTAATATCCATATGCACAATTTATTGACGAGACTATGCCATATTGATTAAATGTCTCTTCAAGGTGATTTTAAAGGTAACTTTAGGTGTAAAATTTCCCAAAAATCTTGCCTCTTGCTCGCAAAACGATTTTCGTTGATAGAATTAGATTTCCAGAACCTTCTAAAATTTCGTTTCGATCGTTTATCTTTTTTATCGTAGTTCCGCAATCGTTTTTTATATTCTTTTCTACATCCAGGTCCTATCAAGTACTAAATTATATTGTTATACCAAATAGAACACGTGCAGAATAATCACCAAAATTTCTTTTTTTGCATTTTAGTCGTTTTGCCCATATCATTCCCTTGAACTATTTATTGCAATGAATTGTACCTAACTTTTTCATTTATTTATACCAGCCATTGTTCTCATCTATTCATGAACGTTTGGTATTGGTAATCATTAAATTACATGACACAAAAGATTTCAATAATTTAATCCCATTATCGTTCTACTGCAATCCCACTAGATAACCTATCATTGAAATATAAGCCAAAAAGCTATAAATATAATAAAATCAAAGGACGTTATTTTTAGAAAAATACTGTATGGCGTGGACACTGGACTCAATATTCTAAATTATTCGTAGAAAACAAAAATGAAAATTACTTTCAATTATTAAATAATTCTTTCTTTTTAGTGATGATAATTGAAAGTCACACTGAAAGCAAAATGTAAGTAGATGAGGTTCATTAGCTAAATTATTTTTTCAGACTGCCATCAAGGCCTCCTTGTTGCATTTTTAAACTGTTCCTTTAATTATAAAATTGATGTACCAGAATGTTTTTGTTTACGTATTACACGTCTGTCCTTGAATCGCTACATATTTTCAACCTCTCTAAATTTGAACATTATAATGTTTACATATTTATGCATAACTTTCCCATAAATACCTTCTATACGGCACAGCTTCTTAATGTAAAAATCAATAAATTACTTAAAAAAATTAAAACCAAGCCGTAACCTCAATACCTCCATTCACTAAAAGGTAACATCCATCTCCATCAGCCGAATTAATAGCACTCCCATTAAAAAAATTCTAATAAGTAATAACAGCGCTTTCAGGCGAAGAAAACGAGATTCTCGAACAATTTCTTAAGAAATAAAATGTGCCAGTTCCCCATTTTCACTACGGCTTTACATAATGCATAGTCATTAGCCTGGAAGGTTTCTCTGCATATGCCCTCCATTGATAAGTATATCTGGCATAATATTAACTTATCGGCTCAGAGAGGAACTCTATATTACCAGCAGCTTCGTGTTCCTGGGTGATAATGCTTTTAAAAATAAATCTGAAAGAACGACACTCTCGGGTTGTTCGAGAGCAAATCAAGTTAGGGAATGATGATAAAATTGATTTTAAACATCTCCGATCATAATCAATTTCGATTTAAAAGAAGTAAATATTTTTCTTTAACCAATGAACCGAGAAAAGTAATTTCGATTTCACCAGCAAACACGTACAATAATAATTTTTCTCTTGCAAACGAAAACAGGGGTTAGAATGTATTTTCAAGCTGAAGGTGAATTGCAAGTCGAGTTACCAAGAACTAAACGCAGACACATATTTTCTAATTTTACATTTTAATAAAGTTGTAAAGTCGACGGGTTCGTTTTTTTGTTCGGAGCAACAAGAGAAAAATATATCTAACCTCCCTCCTTCACTGTTTTCAGCGAAATACATACAATCAGTTTTCTACGGGTTTCATGAAAATGATGAACGTGTTTTCTCCTTGTTTGGGGGTAGGTATGGAAAGGAGAAGGGAATAGGTGATTCATTTAAAATTCAAAACAAACAAATAGCTTCTCGTAAAAAGGTATTAAGTGTGCAAGAGTGAACGAGTACAAGAGAGTTGTGAGAAAAGTAATTAAAATTTTAGCTTTTAAAAATTAAAAACTACATTTTAATGGTTATTAACTTTATCCGCTGTTTTTTAATTGAGATTAACAAAATAGCGTGGCACGTTCAACCAACCCCTCGTGGATTTCCGCAACAATGAATATTAAACTTCATAAAATTTTATGATACGATTTTAAAATACAACTGCGAATTTTAATCTCAATATACAAACTGCCTACGTTACTTTATGTTTATTATGCAAACGTTTAAATAGTATTTCAGTTAAAGGTCACAAACTGAAACAGATCTAAATTTGCAAAAACGAAAACCCGCTGCTTTTTTATTAAAACATTTTTTTAATTAGAAATTTCCGTTACGTTTTAATCCGATAAACAAATATGGGGGTATGAGGCGGTGGTCCCTCAACAGGGGTAGACGAATTGGGGAGAGGTAGCAAATCGTTTTTATTTTTGATAGAGGTTAAAAATGTCCTCTTTCCAATTAAAAAAAACATATCGCAACATATATTTAAAATCTATAAATACGTATGTACATTACGAATTTTGAGTTGATGTCATTTAAATTGTATTGCCTTGAAATTTGTTGGTAGCCTTAGTTTGAGTTGGATGAATTAAAAACAAAAGAACACATAAGATATATTCAGTTTCTGTGAGTACCTCTTTACCCTTACTACCATCCTGTTTTAGACCGTCGGCGGTGCGTCGTAAGCGTTCAGATTTTCACTTCTTGGATATTCATATAGAAGAATTAATCAATTAGATCATGCGATTTTTTGCCAGTCAAATAGGAATTGACACGAGCTAGGGGTTAGCAGCTAAGCGTGGAGGTCGTAAACCATCTAATGTTTGATTTCCCAGTTGATACTTTTCCATGGTGGAGATTAGTGTCAAGGTTGTGCTTCTTGTGAGCCGAATCGGAAATCCATGATTACGCTAGCAAACTAAATATTTTATTTAAAAATCGATTTTTTCGTTACTGATATTTGCAGATACTGTTGACAGACATATTTTGCAGGTTGTATGGAGTAATCACGCCTGGTTGTAAAGAAATAGAACTTTCTGGATTCTCAATATCCTCCTTGCGGAGTAATTATGAATTAGATTTTCATGGTCTTCTCCTACAAAAATCTTATTGTCGTTTGACAATTTTTTTAAATTTCCAATTCAAATTAAAAAAGTAAAATAAAAGTTGAAAATCATCGATTACCCTTTTAAATTAATTTTTACAGGTTAAGTCACTTTCGTATTTTGAATTAAGCGCGTAACTGAATTACGTTTTTTGGGTAAACAACTTAGCAACGTAAATGGCAATGGAGTTCAGAAAACTCTCTATTTACTGATTGATAGGGCTGTTGCGATTTTAAAGTATTCATCTTTTAAGAGAACTCCATCAATCAAATAAACAGAATCAAATTCAAGAGAACGACAAATTAAAATTAATACAGACAAGTAATAAACATATAGTGTGCTATTTTTACTACGTGGAATAGTTATGAAGAAGATATTTTTATTTTTATTTATTTTATTAATTAAATAAATACTTCAATTAAAGTTAAAAATAAAATAAAAGCACAACATGATTTACATAGAGTTCAAAACATTAATCATCGATTCAATTCCATTTTCAATTATGGAATTTACAATAATAATTTTTCACAAAAAGGAATATCTCTTAACCATGTACCATAAAACAAAATATTCGTTATTGTTGTCCGAAATACCTAAACAATTTAATTGTTCGTTACAAGCGTCATATACATAATTTTGCAATTTCACAACTCAATATTAATATAGTTCGCTTAGTAGGCGTGTCTAAATTTTAAATACACAATCATTTATGAAAATTTGTGGAACCGCGATATCGTTTTGTTTTATGTTACTTTTATTGTTTATTATCATTCAATCGGATTTTAATTGTTTGTTTTTTTTATTGTAAATAATCGTGATCTTTAAAGACAATTTTATGTAATTATTATAGAAATAAAATCGAAATAATTTTTTAAGTGCTAGTTATATAACCCATATAAATATAATTACAAGTATAATCTTGTAATAGATATACGTAGCAAATACATATTTATTATAGTAATAACTAATAAATAATATAGAAATAAGTATTGTTCGACTTCAGTTAGGCATAAAAATATTTTAATTAATCTTCTTTGTATTTACATATCGCAAAGCACATTTTGATTTTATAGCCTATAAAAGGCAAGATTTTCATTTCAGGTATAATGGCGTCCAGACATCTTGATCTGCAATTAGTACACAAACAGATATAACTACGTACTAAAAATACACGTGACACATTAACAGCATCAATAGTATATGTACAGTATATTCTCAAGACAAATGTTTCAAATCGCAAGGGCGGGTGCATGCCAAGGAACATGAAGCAAAACAAGAAATCTGCAGTTTCCTGTTATTTTCCTACAGAATATGATTTCTAATGTTCCATAAGAAACTATTAAAACGCGAATATGATCCTCTATGTTCGATCTTTGACTTGAAATTAACAATCATACTCTTGCTATAGCATAGTTATTAGGAAAGTCATCAAACATCATTTACATGTCATAACACTCCACAAGGTCAAACACTATGAGCGACGAAAAATAGAATAAGAATAGATAAAAAGTACCAATAACATCAAAAAAACGCTTCGGAAGTGCCTTATTGTACCATTCAGCCTATTAGTGTTACATATAATTTTGAACTGAGAAAGCGGGTCTGAAAAACATGTATTTAAACATGAAAGCTAGAGAGAAAATAGAATGTACAGAACAGTCCAAAAAGATATAGATTAGAAGATTAAGTCTTTTGATGCATGTTTAGGACAAGAAGCTACAGTCATAACCGAACAAAGAAAATATCCATTTGTTCGTTTATTCGAAGAGTCCTATAAAGACCCCTTTCCGAAACACATTTTCCTCAAAATCAATGCATGCCTTTCAGCAGCTGGTCAAAAGAAATAATTCGCAGTTTCTAAACTTTAACTTGAAATGAATAATCAGACGTCAATCACAGGAATCATTACAGTGTGAAATACATACAGAAGAAATAAAAGTTTGAACAATCATTAAAGCTTAAACGCATCGGAGTCAAGGTCCAGAAGATCTTACTCCAGTAAGCAAACAAACAAGCATCGCTTTTGTTGGGTTGCAAAGTTTATGGTAAGGTTTCTCAAAAACTTGAAAACACCTGTTGTCTCCTTTTGCCAGTAATCCTACTGCAATCAAAGATGAAAATGCAGAAGAAACTAAGCTTATGGGAAATAACAATAAACTCTGAAAACAGATTTTGAGAAAAGAATCAAATGCTAGACGTGTGTATATATATATGTATGTGTGACAGAGAGAAAAAGCAAGAAAGGGAGCAGAGAAATCAAGTTGGAGATGCTGAACAGTTTTCAGAGTTGCCAAATGCACATAAGACAATAATAAGCGTCGCAGCGTACAAAAGAATGTTGAGAACATGAAGGCAAGTTTAGAGAAAGTACAGCAAGCTGATAAATAAATAAAAATAATGAGAAGGTTCAATGGTATAGCAGAACTACCGACAGGAAAAGAATCTTGATAAACCTTCATAAAGTAAATCCTAAAGATAAAGATAAACAATTTCTGGATGTACAGGAAGTTTGCTCAATACTTAAACAAATCATAGCAATTGATTCAGAAATGGCTGTACCCTAAAATACTTTTCAAAGGAGTTATCGAAATTGTAAGAGAAAAATAAAAAATTGAATTAATTTAGATAATTGTTTGATATGGCAAAATTCCAAAACGTAGTGAAAGGGCGATTGTTTCTGCCGCAACTATATAAAGATTAATTGTCATTTCTTTCTTACGATAGACCACTTCATTTGGAAAATTTTGAAAACGTATAATTGAGGCAGCTTACGTGTCCAGTGAATAAAGCCTAAGGTTACCAAAGGGGCAGAATTTTAATCCAAAGAGCTGTGTCTTAAATAAATTTATTAGTTTCATGCGTATAATCCAACTGAGCAGCTTCATTCCATCAAATTATTAAAGGTTGACTAGATGACAACAAATTGTCCAATATTGTTTTTACTACATCTCGATTTTCCTATTATATAAAAGTAAAAGCTAAGAATAACAACAATTACGAGTCCCGCGCCAAAAAGCACATCCATTGCCAGATCAGTTAACGAATTAAATTTCAAATATAGTAAAATCTGGGTATTCTATACTCCTGAATATTGCCCAAAATCTTCTGAATAAAAAGTGTAAAGTCAGATAGAGCTAAAATAAGGTGTTTCAATGGGGACTGCCAGATTTGAATTTCGCACCATATTCGTTCTGCTCGTATAGATAATGACTATCAACTAGAGACATAATGAAGCGTTGTACTGTTCTACAATGTCTTCCCCTTGTACAAATTTATTATGAGAGTAAGAGTTCGTGGTTTTAAAAGAAATAATTTTCCATCTACCAATAGTAATTGGTGAAATCAGCCAAGAGATGACACTAAACTTCGTCAAAACGCATCAAAACGTCAAAAGATAATGTCACCAGTCAAAGTTGGCTATAAATGGTGTTATCAAATGGAAAATTATTTCTTTCAAAATTTCCACGAAATTTTCGTTTCTGTCACTGAATGCTTAATTTCATATTAAAGGTACACAATGTACAAACATTGTAAAACAGTGTAGTGATTCATTTCATTGCCGATGTCTCCAGTTGGCAGTTGCCGCGTATTAGCGTGCTGAATTTAACAGAGTGGGAATGGCCCAAAATTCAAATCTTGCGTCTATTGAAACACTATTTTAAAGATCTATTTGCCCGTGACTGACTTTCCACGTTTGTTTGATAACAGCTTCACTACGCTGCTGTGGCATTATATTAGCAAGATTTTGGCAACATTCAGGAATAAAAGCTGCCTAAATTTCACTTGATTTGCAATTTAATCCATTGATCGATCTAGGCAGATGTAACGGCAGTACATGTTATTTTTGGCTAAGTGTTCGTAAACTACTGCAAGAATGAAATGCAATAACATTTTCAAAACTAAAACTATTTCATACTGAAACACATTGGCACATTATTCTAGATACCATAATTTTTATTTATTTTCCAATCTCAAAACTAGGACAGTTTGATGTTGTTAAAGTAGATCTACTTCAAAAGATACAGCTTCGCTCACTTTTCACTATTGATAACGTCAACTGTTTTGGTCTCCGCAGTAAGTTCCTAAGTAAACATTTGAAAGGACCTATTTACACGGATTAATTTATTGCTATATTTGCTCGTCATCCTATGTAAACAATAAGATCCACAAATTTAACACTCGAGATAGAGTACAAACCAAGTCATAGAGGTAAGAGTAACATTTTCAATTTGAAACGGTTAGCGTTTACCAAACTTTATTTGTCAATGCACATTGTAATGCATGTTATAACCCACTGTAATGCCTTCAATGATGCAATATGGGTCTTACATAGAGGAATCGAAGACTACTATGTATTTCAATACTTGAAGAATCATTTATGTTAAGCAAAATAGCTGCGTGTAGCAGAAAGTTGCTTATTTTATTTATTTCTAAAATCCTGAGATTCTAACTGTGTAGCAGTACATTAAAACAAAACAGCTAATATTAGTGTAATTTTCCCAGATAAATTTTAGTAGAAAGCAGCAATGGAATATATTTCAGAGAATAGTATTTTTTTCTTTCTCTTTGACCTTTATAAATATTTTAGCAAGAATGTTCCATTACAAAAAAAAATAATAATAAAAGTTTCCTTATAATTCAATTTTATTTAAATTTTTATTCTTTTTTTGCTTATTCTCATCATAAATATCATTACGTATGCAAACAAAATGTAATAATGTACTGGAATACAAATCGAATTTCATGTTCCTTATCTCCGGATACATTAAATGATACCATTTAGAACTTGACAATATTTCTATATAGATAATTTCCCAGCTCAACCATTAGAAATAATAATAGGTCCTTAAATTCTCAAGATAAGCTGAGTGAATACCACTTAACTATTTTAATATTTAAGTAACTTTAGTCCGAGAATAGGTATAATGGACGACTATCATCGTAACCACTAAAATGGCATCTGGTAACCGCAACAACATTACACCGAGTTTGTAGAATCAGATAATTTATTGTTTAATTAAATATTTTCTAAGAAGAACTCTGAAAGTTCAATTGTTTCTCGCTACAGAAGTAAATAAGGCAAACTTTTATTAAGTTGTCCTTTGATTTCTAACACCAGAACTTTGAAGGAGAGAAAAGAGCAATTTCCTCAAGGATAAAACTAAAGTTCAAGTTGAACAGCGCGAATGATTGATCCGATTATAAATAGTTAAGCACGCTGAAACAGGCGGATCTTTTTTTGTTTAAGGTGTATTTCTGTTTTCAAGTAAAACAATCAAGTTTTAACAGAAGTTTCGAATTCTTTCTCTTCTTTATTGATTACTCCAAGTGACGAACGCAGAACTTGTAATTTATTACAAACTCTTGTAATTTAAAAAAGGTTAAAGTGAAACCGAAGGGTAAATAAAAGTGGATATTTAGTGAATTTTTATGTTTGTGCTAACAAAAGTATAATTTTTCTCATTTACAATTCTAACTTGACATTAGCAATTCATAAATCTGATTTCCATTAACACAAAAATAAATTCCCAGCTACTCTCCAACTGATAGCTGTGAAGAATATTCCAGTTGAACTAAATAATAGAAATTTCAATCTCGATGTCCTGCGGTGTTTGAATCGTGCGTGACAAAAGCATATTGTAGAAAACTGACCTCAAAGGTCGACACACCGCGCCCATTGAACCTGTGCCAAAGGTCCTAACCTACCAAAATCTAACAATACTAGTAACCGATTAATCACCAAATCTAATCGGCAACCAGATGTTTTCTTAAAGTAACATGGAACAGATTGCACACAAAGGCTTCTACAATAAATTTTATTAAAAATGCAAGAGGTCATTGACTGAATGGCCAAATTAAAACTTGATGGTTTCGTATATACTATGCAGCATGCTAAGTACCCGATGGGTAAAAATGTTGATCAAAAGGTAATTAACCGGTAAGCGAGATTGAAACTTTGGTGAACTTTTGAAGTTTTATTATGTGGTTGTTTGAATAATTACATGGGAAGGTTCAATTTAGAAAATCATCGAGTATAATATGTTTGTTAACTAATGAGATTTTTTCTTGTTCCCACTTCACACAAAGGTGAAAAATTAATTTACTTGGAAAATAGTTTGAGAATAATATAATGATTTTAATGGGTAGCATTTTAACGTGAAACACTTATAAAGAGGAAATAAAAAAAATCTATACGCCACATAATAAATTTTCATATATGAAAACTTGAAGAATCTGAAAGGTTTCAAGCAATTTTGTTATTCATATTATAATATAAAAAAAATGTATCCAAAACAAAATGAGACATTCTGAAGACGAAGATATAATTTTATTAGAATTTTCCATTACATAACTATTCCTTTATGACAACCTCAGCGGTAACCAACCGAAAAGATGTGAAAAACGAAGCATGAAATTTAAAACGTGAAACATATTCCAAGAAATATTAAAACTGTCTTAAAAACTGAAATCTGCATACCAGCGCTCTACAAATAGTTTCTGCTCTATTTGCAATTTTTCACTTTCACTGTTTCATTCCAAACACTGATGACCAGACGGTTTCACATCCTTGTCTGGCATCCACCTTCGCATACTATTCGAAACATCTCGAAGGCTTTGTTATATTAACGGTAATATTCAAATATGAATTGTATAAGTAATTTCGTTTCGGCAAGTATTCATGTTCTTCTGAAATCTGTTTCATGTTTTAAATTTAAAATTCCCTGTTTATGTAGCGGAAGGCCTCCCTTAGGCCTTCATGATTTTTTGTCTACAACTCTGTCTTGTAGATTTTATTAAAACAAATCATTTCGTATATGCTATTACGTCTTCAGTTGCAAGATAAAATATGAGTTCGTTAGTATTTGATGTGACGTCTTTTAAGCTCTACCAAGTGGGTGGATGTAACGTCTTTTAATCGTTACACTCTAATTTTCTGTTACTGAAAAAAATAAGTGTATTGCAGCAACTTTTGTAGTGTTAAAATTCTTTTATCTGATATAACGGTTGATATTTATTGTATCGTTCATTATGGAAATCAGCTATCAATAGATTGTGAACTAATGTTGACTGCGCTGAGATAAACAAAACGTGAAATAAATTAATCCCACTTGCTGCTAATATTGTATCTTCAATTAGGTTCGAGATATTCAACCTAATATCTTTAGAAGTGAGAATTTTAACTGAAAACCAAGTAGCGCAAAAGTTTTTAATTAAAGAGGAATGCAGCCTATCTGACAAATTTGAGCAAAGTTTCGCCTTATGTTTTAAGTATTTCCAAATGAAAATTTAAAATTCTCTCCTAATATTGAATAATCTGGTGTAAAAAATACCGTGGACCAAAAGGTAAGAAAACTAGGGATGGGTAAATGACATATAGACCCATATGCCTCTTGAATGCACTAAGCAAATTATATGAAGGTCTTATAAGACAGAGTACTCAGCGAACACGAAAACGGAATATGTCTCGCAGAAAAGCAATTTGGATTCAGGAAAAGTGATCGAAGAAGTCGAAAAAGACAGAGAATTAATTATTGAGTAGCTACGGTTTAGAAGCATATCAGAACACCTAGTTAATATCATCAGCAGATATTTCAACAATAGAAAGATAAGTATTAGCAGAATCAATACTATGGGTTCGGCCCTGGAACAAGAAAGCGTTGATATACAGTTGTCCCAAAAAACATAGACGAGTTTACCCCAACTTACCTATATCGTAAAGTCTATCGACTATGCGACACTCTGTATCCACAGTTGAATTCAGAATATCTAGTTTTTTCAATATTTCAAAAAATTTTCTAAATGCTCATTACTTCACTTTCATAAGCATAGTAAATAAAAAAAAATGCGTTAGGTCGTAGGCACCTTAGAGTAACAAGCATATAGGAAACGTCAACCCAATATCTCTCCTTGTTTTTGAAATATTGAAGAAACTAGAATCTTTAATTTCAACTTTGACACTCTGTATCTCATAAACAGTACACTCTAAGATATAGGTGAATTGGGTTAAATTAATTTTGATCACAGGAATCTGCGGTAGCTCTATTTCCATGGTTTTTTGGAACAACCTGTATAAAGTAAACGACGCTATTGCTCTAGTAGACGAGTGAAA
>VTPC01000889.1:49599-60120 GCA_011009095.1 Ignelater luminosus
AAAAAATCAAGCTAAAATCTCATGTTTGATTGTTTTGAGAAACTACCTTAAATAAAGTAAAATGCATTTGTGGCCGGTTTACTGTTCCGCTTGCTAGTATAATTCATTCGTATTGTCAGTATATACGGCAATGGTAAAGATGTATAGTAAAGGAAATGCAAATATTGGCCAGACGAAAAGGCAAAGTTGCAATCAACCCGATATTTTCCTTAATCAACTACCATCCGACCTAAATTGAACAATCGATACTTGGCTAAGACTATCTTGAGCATATCCCTGCCAGATTTAACTATCGAGTATGTCCAGAAAACTATCAACTTACAATAAGACGTAATTTCCCTACCATTATTTTAACTTCTTGTTTAATCAACAGTGTAAGTAATTATTCTTATTGATACTCATCTATTACACTGATATATTATTGAATGTTGTTAATAATCGCATGTTGTTTATTTTTAGATAAATTACATTCTGAGTACTTACCATATCTAGATCATTACTGGAATTAGGCATTAAGTTTATTACCTTCTAGATGTTTGTTTGCCTATCGTATTCGAGTCGAAATTAGGAAGACACTTACTACATATGTAGTATCTTATTTCTCCAACGGTATTAAGTTCTTGCTTTGTAATATTTAAGTGAAGAGAAACACAATCCAACTTTGCCAGAGTTAATGGTGTGTAGTTTATATCGACTTCTTTAATCTTCTAAATAAAATACTCGATAAGTCGTCGTTCTTCTTTTATGCATGAATTAATACAATTTAGACAACCTTCTCCTCCTCTTCTGGGAAAATACAATCTCTCTAGACAGTAGATGATGCATTCGGAATTTCCTGAATAAGCTTCGTGTTAATCGATCTAAAGCCTCTAAATCAGTTTGTGATTTGATTATTCTGAACAAATATGAGAGTTGGGTATATCCCATGTGTTAATAGTAATCAAGTAATGCGTCTTTTGTAAGATCTCTTTTTATTTATTTGTGTGTGATTGATTTCTTGATGTTGTGAAAATCCTAAGTATTTGTATGTATCGTCTGGGGGAAAATTACTAATATTCAAAATATTATGGTAGTTGGATATTCTCCTATTCTTTCTTTCTATCTCTTTTGGAAACGACTATAGCACATTTATCAAACTCGAAATTCATGGATATGTTTTTGCTGAACGTAGATGTTATTCTTATTAGTGAATCGAATAGTGTTTTGGTTTCTGCATAGATTTTCAAGTCATCCATGTACAATGGATGTCTCAATCTCTTGGTCATTTTACATCCAATTATGTATCTCATATTCGTGATATTTAATAATTCTGAAAGAGGGTTTATTGCTAAACAAAACCAAATGTTAATATGTATTCTTGAAATGTACCTTTTTTAATTTCTATTTTTATTAGTGTGTCTTCAATTTCCAAGTTGGTATTTCTTTTCTTCACACACCATTGCAATAAGTTGCAAATTCGGACATTAGTTTTGTATCTTTTTAAAATATTTAGTAACCTGTGATGTGGTACCGAAAAATCACTAAAGCATTGACGAGAATTTATTATTATTATTGTTGCATACATAATGTACATAATGTTTGCAAAAATGAAGGATCAAACAAAGACTAGTTGTGCATATGAAGATTAAGATAGTATTGAAAATTGTGACGTTCAGCAGCTATCTTTGTGACGCTTCTACCAACGCCATCTATAGTTCTTTTCTTCTTTTGTTTTTGACTTATTGTTGTCTGTACCTTCCTTGTTAGTAAGAATTCAGAAAGTCTAGCTAAACAGTCTTATATTTTTTATATAGACACACACATAGTAAAGCTATGGCGGACTAGCGCGCCATGGGTTCGAACCTAGAGTTGGGAAGGAACTTTTCTTCTGCTTTCTTCACTGTCACTTTGTGAAATAGGTTTTCATTTTTATATTTTAATCTTAAAATGGTCTTTAATGGTAGGTGTCACATTTGACAGTTACATCATTTAATAGGATATTCTATGCCAATTTCAACCATATACACGCTAAATGGTCAACTTAATTTAAAACGAAATAATTTAAAAAGTTAGAATTTACGATACGAGTCAAGTCAATTTTATTAAATTATCATAGAAAACCAGTTAAAACGAGTTGAATTTTTATTTTTGGTAAACACTGCATCTGCCTTAATATAAACAGTGCTAGTAAATTTAGACAAACCAGATGCAATCGACTTAATAAAAAAAATGTTTAGATAAGAAATAATTTAGAAGATAAGTAAGTCTTCTTTTTAAAAAGTCTTTCTTTGCACACTTTGTTGTGTCACATGTTTTGAGTAGAAATTAAAATTTTCAATTATATTTTTCAAAATTATTTATCTTCGTAGCTGTAATTTATTATGTAATTTGTTTTTTGCATTGTCTCGAGGCTTGCTTCAAAAATGATTGGAGAATATCAGAAACTAACTATAACGTTTCCGTTTTCTGTTAAGGCCACAGAAGACTTTCCAGCCCAATGTAGATAAATTATTGTGCGTGTTAATCAAGATTACTGTCAATGAATCATTTTTCAGCTCATCAGCTAAATTTTATAATTTGGCATTTATTTGTTTAAGAGTTTTCAAATAATTTTTAAATTCAGTTTTGCACTTCTTTTCTAGCATAATTAGGAAACAAACTAAATGCGAAGAAATAGCCCCCCCCCCCCCAAGGAAAAGGAAACTAGGTTGTGAAGTGCCAAAACCATTCTTCAAATTTGACCAGAGACAAACCTATTGATCCAAAGGTAACTGAAGCATGGAAACATCACCTAATAATTATCATTGGCATTCGTCATCGCTTCAGCTATAGTATCCTTGAAGACTTTTGCTTCCTTACTTTGGTGTGCATCTTTGTTCTCGCTATAGAAAATAATCTCAGTCAATTGGTAAACCCAAAGCCAAACAGAACAGTGAATTATGTGGCAAATACTGGTAGTTGATCATCAAAAGTCTTCCAAATTTTGATTGCTCAATAAAAGTAAGTAATTATTTTAAGTTTCCACGTTAGCTTCCTTTGCTGCGAGACATACAACTCTGCAGTTAAACAGAAACGATAATGTTCATTTATCCGTTGATTTGGAAATACCGCCATGGTAACCAAAGATTTCGCCTCTCCATGATCAATGCCTGATCCACCATGTTCAATAGAAACTTGAAATCATAAAAGCATTAATCTGCTGAAGAGAACTTCTTAAGATTAATGTGGAGTACAACCAGATAGTAATGACCTAGAGCTTAACATTTTAAACAAATGAGTATTATTACAAGGCTAAAGTATATGAAAGCGGGGTAGCTAAGCAATTGGACCAAGGCAATAGACCATGCTTTTGGTTAAAACAAGAAATTGTCTGAAAGATACCTGTCCTCCTTATCTTTTCTGTATTAGATATAATTTATGTGATGGGTACACCTAAACTTCTCATTGATTTATAGAGTCAGTCACTGAAAGCAATGCTGATCTTTCTAATATCATCTAGTAGTTGAACTGAGGTAAGACTGAATCCTTCATCCGAGCTATCTGTTTATTAGCTCAGATTTCATTGTGGCCTAGGATTTAAACGATAAAAGCTACTTTTCTCTAAATCGATTAAGCAATTCAATAAGAATATAATACGCTGTACTAGATGGTGGTTGTGAAATACCTTTTGATCAGAGTACACTGATTAAATCCGTCAAAAATCGGAAAGATACCAAATCCCACTTTGGCCGTGTAAATCAAAGCCAAATCAAAACCCAAAATGGTTAAGTAGATTTCCATGTAAAAGCCTTTGTCGAATTTCTTACGACGTCTACAATGACAATCCGGAGCTCCACAATAAGGTTGCAGCCTAGACAAGCAACTTGGGGCATTTTTACACTTTATTTTGATATCTTTAATTTACGGGCCCTATTCACTTAGATGTTCAAAAGATAAGCCTAAAAAAGAATTCTTTGCCTCTACTTTGTGAAGTAGTCAGTCATTCCGAACTGACTTTATGAAATCTAATTGCTTGCTAATTATTAACTCGGGCCATTTATCAGTATGTAATTGTCATAGAATCGATATACACATTTATTGAGAAGAGAATCACGTTTAAGATGTATCTATAATGTTAGTCCTTCGATACTTTATAGGTTTCTAATTTTAAAAAATTTCGAAATATTCTGTTAGTAAGGTATAAAGAATTCTTTAGTCTTCTAAATAGCTCTTTGAAAGTTCTTCCGAGTGTGCCTATCATTACATGAAATGAATACCTCTTAAGGGCCCCTAAATTTATATACCTGCTTTAATATAAAATAACAAATTAAATTGTTTCACATTTGAAGCGACTCATTGTTTCTCACTTTTGATAATAAAGTTGAAATCCCTCTTTCACTTGTTTTGCTTAAAACGTGTTGTATATTCCAACAAAAATAATTATCTCCACAAGGGCAAGCATCTAACGCAACACCCTTTTAAGCTTTTCACCGGGGCACGACTTTACAAAACATTAATACGAGGTTACAATCTTCAAACATAAACAAAAGATTAAATTAAGTATCTCATTACGAACCCTTGTCTGTTGCAATTTACACCATAAAGACAAAATCTTGCTTTTTCGACGAGTGCATAATGAAGAAGGGACAAGTTAATAAAGTTCCTCCTGCTCTTAGTTATTCTTAATATAATCAGATGATGATGAGGATGATGGTGATGGGCTTCAAGAAGAGAAAGACAGACAGAAAGAGATGGAAAATGTGGGCAAACAAAATACCTCCCCCCAAATAACAAAACGTTTTCCGATAATCCCGAAAAGTTATCAGGCGAGGAAATGAAGTCGGTTGACTTCATAATTAGAACCATTAGGGTCCTTTGTCTCGTAGATTGGCTGCCATTTTGTCTCTCGGTAGGTCTTCGACGACGTATTTTGCTTGTCGGATGTAATCATTCTCTTCTAGTTCGCGCGCCTGCCTGTAATCACGTTCGGTTCTTTTGTTTAACATCAACTAAATTTCATTACGAACATACAAGTCGTGTTAATTAGAGATTCTATAGTTGAATCAGACAGATATCGCTTCATTATCAGAATTTTCCGAGTTGTAGAAGAATGAAAGCAAACAAAAAAAGAGTTGATGATATCTAAATTGAAATATTATTCCGAAACATTTACATAATAAAGAAAAAGAAAGGAGAGAAAGATCACTGTAAAGACAGCAATATATCATAACATTTCCGAATATTTGATACACAAACTGTATCATAAAAAAATCCTCTCTTTTCGGCACAGATGGACAATAACGGTTTCTGTTTATTGATTACCGGAGGCACATCCTTACACAAGCTACATTTTTGAGCAAAACGTGATCAAAATATTGGGAAATATTTTAGGGGCGTCAATCCGGAAACGCACACAACGGCATTTCTATCGTATTTCTTTTTCAAGCATCACTGGAAAAACTATTTTAAACATTCGAATTTTCTTGATTCCTAAAGCATGAAAAAGTAATGGGAACTAATATAAAATCCTCTTTTTAATTCACAACACACGCAGAAGTTTGATAATGGTAGAGAAAGGGTAAAGTTTAACTGCAGCAATCTATTTTTTATTCTGGTATTTTACGCGAGTTTACCCAAGGACAAGAAAATACAAAAATTAGGTAAAGCCTAGTTGGAAGAAATTTATTATTTTTTATTAGAACAATCATTTTATAAGAAGTAAAAGCGTTGATAAATCTTCATTGTGGCCAACGAAATGCTTCTCTCAAACATTTATGTTCCAGATGCCAATTTATTGCAAAGTTACATAAAAAAAGAAAGGTTACCGAATGCTTTCATCTTGTAAAAACAATTTTCTTGTTTCATTTCCTGATTCCTGTTACTTTTTTGTTTGTTTTTGCTAGGTCTTCGTGATAGATGGTAGAAACAATCACATATATTAACAATTTCTAAGAATGCTGTGCATGCTTTTAATAATAGTTTTTAAACTTAAAGAAACTACCTAATAGAAGTTGGATATGTGGCATCGATATAAGCACTAAATATAATTATAATACGAAACATTTGAATATTTCACTACCAAAATCAATAATTTGATGGCTTCGGTATTTTACATGTGATTTCCATTAATCCGTTTACACCCCTATTCCTATTTTAACATACATTTTGAATAACATTTAATAATAATCACCAGTGGTTTTTCTGCAATATATGTTTTGCTAAATTTTTAATTTTAGATTAAATTGTGGCTTTACTGCGATTTAGTTATAAACAATTCGTTCAAAAATTACAAACATCTTTAGCTTAATGAAACGGGTCATTGCATACATATTTTCTAACACGAAACATGCCGGGCTCGAAACTAGCTGGTTCCTTTAATTTTTTAATGTTTAGTTTTTTAAACTCTTCAATTAATACTAAACATCTTATAATTCTATTGAATTTTTATTAAAATATGAAAATATCAAACACATGAAATTGGCAGGGAAACCTAGGAAGAATGAAAAAACGAATAAAACAAAATTAAAATATCTACATAAATTTATGCTTTTTGTTTAGTAATATTGACTCTTTTGAGACAAAAAGTTAGAGCAGCCAACGAGTTTCTCTCATTGTCGTTCTCTGCTTTTGAAGAAACCAAAGGTCAGCTTAGGTATTTCTAAATGTATGCTATGATGTAGGTCGGGTGATGCAGGCTGATGATGTTATGATGGTGTCCGGTAGTTGTAGTGCGAGTCGAAAACAGCGGTGCTCTTGTTAGTTGGTGTTCTTGTATAAGTATTTTACATCGAAATATTGTTATGAGAACACCAGTGATAGATTTAGGCTTAGGCCCGCGAGGCCCGGGCCTAGGGCGGCAAGATTTGAAAAGCGCCAAAATTTGAGACGCCGCAAAATTTGAGAGACGATAAGAATTCGAAATTCATGGAGTTTCCCGATGACTCTATGAAAAGATTTTAGAGATGTTTCAAAAATATTATTTTTTCCACCAGAGAATTATACCTTAATTATTGAAATAAAAAAATATTAACTGACCAACTGAAAATTTCCGGAATTATAAAAATATAAAAACATTGAATAGATTTTTCTCAACTCTTTGTCTTTTGCCACAGCAATTGCTTTTTAATAGTTTTATTATTATACGGGGTGTCCCGTAAATGCCAATAAAGCTTTAGATAGCAGCCTCCTTCAACCTCTTAAGATGCCAAAATTGAAAACACGAATGGTCCAAAGTAGTTAGATTTGTCACACAAATCAAAAAAAGAAATGAACACTTGGCAACGCTGCTGCAGGCAAACAGAAAATTATTCAGATACAAGAACTAAAGTATCGCAAGAAATCAGAGATTTATCAATTTTATTTCAGGGATAATTTCAGCGAATTAGAGGGCGAAGCCCGTACTGGGGCCGCCGAAGGCGGCTCGAAGGAGGGAAAGCTAGAACCGGGGCCGTTGAAGGCGGCCCGAATGAGGGGAAAGCTCGAGCCGGGGCCGCCGGTATCAAGGGTAACGGTTGTTTCAACATATTCATTTGTTGAATTCGTAATGGCTTCATTTGGATTCGATTGTTTGGTTTCTGTTTATTTAGTGTTAAAAATGTTAACTTCGGACCACTTGTACAAGAAAACTAAGCCGAGGAGAAATTTTTTTTTGGAGATTTGCAATAAGCACTCATAGAAGAAGATATTTACCTGAAGCTTTATTCGCATTTACGGGACATCCTGTATATTTTATATAATACACCTTTCAAAAACCAAAAGGGTGCCATATCAAAATAGGCCTAGGGCACAATCAAACCTAAATCCGCTTCTGGAGAACACCAATGAGGATGGTGTAAAAAAATCAGTGAAACTAACTGTGCTGGTGTCGCCCCCAACATGGGACTGCACTAGGAAAGGGTAACTTGACGAACGAGAATTCCACAACTACCGATACAGCATTTGCAATTGTTGTGAGATACACTATAACTGATCATTAAAGAGGTGTCTTAGAGCTTCCATCCCTAGGCCTTCCCTACGTCGGTACGCCGACTTTGGTCAAGCCACGACGGCGTTGCGTGACAGCGCTCCCCTTTCTTTTCGGTTCTTCGAGTAGAAACGGGCATGGCTGCTTGCGGGGTCTCCTTTGTTTAGAAACATCAGGCTCCATACCCTGTGGCCCTTCTCAAGAGCTAATTACATACACGACTCCGCTACGCCCTTCATCAACCGTCTGAGAGAACTAGATATACTACAGGCCACCTGCGGGAGCCCAAAATCGCTTATCTCTTTTCACTGATCTTTTTGAAAATGCTAACCCGACCGCGAGTCGGCCACCTACGGTTGCTCAAAGTCGGATTTCACCCTTCATCCAAATTCTAAGAAAACTAAATATATCACAAGACAACTGCAGTGGTCCAAAGTCGGGCTTTACCGTAAGTGAACCTTTTAAAGCAGCTGTTGTAACGAAGTTACTTTGACCTTTATAAATTAAAGGGCCGTTAATAATAGAACTGTTATTTAATTGTTAGACTTGCTATCCGTTGTCAGGGTCATTCGGTCCACCTCTCCAGCTCGTTTTCTACCGTCCTATATACCCCATCCGTCCCATCCAAACTTGCGGCTGTATTGCCGGAGTGACGGTCGATCCGACACATCGCCGGTCCAGTCCAAGATCGGTCATTCCGGCACGGGTGAAGCGGTCAATCCGACTCATCACTGCTGCGTGACTCTGTCCCAATCCTACCTGTGGTTATATTGTCGGTGCGGCGGTCGAAACACTTGTAACCGACCCGACTAACCGGAAGTCCGACCCTGTTACCACACTGCCTGGAGTATTAATAATAGTTTTGTGTTTAATTTTGTGGTTCTAACACTTGCTTGTACATTTATGTTTATGTTAGTGCCCCTGCTTAATAAATATTGTTTAGGTTTATTGTACCTTTTATTTGTTAGCACCACAGGCCTTTCTATTCCAGCCGCCGATCCCTGGAATCACCAGGTCTCCATCATAGCTGCCCGGTGAGTCCTCGCCTGACCGCCTCAAGGGCGATGTGGGGGAGTAACCCCCTTACAAAATCTGGCGCCCGAGCACCGACCGACCGAGCACCAGTAAGATAACGCGTCACATATTCTGGCGTTCAAGCAGGAACGCCACATTCAGTGACGTCCGTCGACCGAAAAAAGCGTCACAAGGCAAGAATGATAAATACGAACACGGATCAGTTTATACCTTCCAAATCCGTGCTTTGCCCTCCACTGACCTTCTTAAGAATGGTAAATACAAACAAGAGTCGGGCTACCCTGCATAGGTACTATCGCGGCAAAAAAAACCGGAGCACACGTGTCTGACGATACGTCGGTTCTAACAAAACCTCTCTCTTTTGCATCGGGCTTTAAGGTGGATTTGTCAGTTCAATTCAAACTGAAAGACAGATTTACAAGGGGTAACTTTAAAACCTGTATGGTGCCCCGGTCTTTTTGCCGGGATAGTACATAGTATTATAGCTTGGTATTCCCAGAGCGTGTCTAAATCATTCATTCTTTGTAAATTATGTGTTATGTACAAAAAGATTATTAATTATTAGTTTTCCCTAAAATTTTACTTTCTACAAAGATATGCAACGTCCGTTGAAATCTGTCTATTACGGATCGTGTTTATCCCTATTCCTCTTACGACGTAACCGTCACAGATCAGATAGCTAGAACAGTCACCAAGACAGAAGAAATAGAGGAAGGGTTGGGGCAGAAGTACTAGAAAATGTTGCTTGATATCCTGAACTACTATTAATCTGAAAGAACACAAGACTGAAGGTCTCTTAAGTCGCATGAGGTAGGTGTAAAAGTTTTTGAATTTTAATGACAAGTTTAACTAAATTTCAGTACCAAACGATGCTTGATCTTATACAGACCACAATCTTCTAAATAAAATCAGGGCCATAAACCCAATAAATAAACAAAATACTGATATTTAGTACCCACCAAAGATGTTAACGGGTAGATATGAACAATGTTAAAAGAGATTCAAATCACAGCAGGTCAACGCACTGTCTACATAGACATATGTGCAATAAGACAGAAAGATTTTAAAGTTACATAAACATTCTTATCAAGAACTAGTTCCTCTAGTATATAATTACTCGTAGCTTCAATAATGGCTAAGGACATTATTATGTATAATCCCGATAAAGTTAATTGGCTTTTTTTCTTGCATTAAGTTAATTCCCTATGCAATGCACAGTTTCATATTTTTTCTGAAATTGTAATTTTGTTTTATTTCCAATACTTTCCAATCAGACGTCATACTTATAATAGAAATATAAATTATTATTTACTAAAGTGGGAGAAATTAATTTTGATGTTTTAATCATATCCCGAATTGTATGTCACGAAACGAACCTGCCTTTATTAAAAGTTAAATAGAGTGATGAAACTGAAAGTTATATTTAACTTCAAAGCATTTCCTATGAAATATGAATCTTGAATACACCCCACATCTTAATATTAATGACAAAATCGATAGTATTCCACTGATAATCAATCTACGTTGAAAAATAAATCCCCGGAGGGATTTTTATTATAAACTTC
>VTPC01000889.1:65270-94321 GCA_011009095.1 Ignelater luminosus
CAGGGTTATAAATACCTATCGCCCTATCTGCCAATTTGAGTGTACCTATATACAGGGTGGTAATATTTATAACACATTTATACAGAGTGTCGGCCTGCGAGAAGTTGCGTGGCCGGCAGAGTATTTTGATTTTCAGCTTCTGGCGCCCTTAGGATTTTACCATCTTTGAATTATTTTGAGAGTTTTAGTGAGTTTGAAAGCTGTTCCTTTTGTCTTAAAGGTAAGTTTAAATAAACTCGTCTTCGGCTTCGAGCTACGGAATTGGAACACCTTCCGAAATTCCGCAACAGGATTAGGCCTCTTTTTCCGGTTTTTCTCGTTACAATCTGCTGAAACCAGCTTGTACACACACAGTTCCTTATTGTGTTTAGGATGTTCTGAGAATCTACATCGGTATCAAATACTTACCTTTTTTTTTACATCCGCGGATCTTTGGTTTATAAATCATGATCAACTGAAAGTATCAGTACCTATCAAATGAAGATTTCTATCATAATTTAAATTAAAAGTAATAATGGATTGAAATAATTACTTAAATTTTACACTTGCTTCAAATGGGAATAGTTCAAAATACACAAATGAACAGGTTTTGTATAATTTGGCAGTTCTGAACTAACTAATGAACAAACCCAGAAAAAACAAAAATGTAAACTGTACTAAGTGCTGCACAGGCCGATCTAACTTCGCTACAAATTAATTCTACAGAGTTTAGATCAATCATCTCCTCGAGACATTACATAATGGAATTCCTGCTCTTCAACCATTTTTTTACTAGATTGGCAATATACTGGAAAGGGTAATTAGCCCAAAATATTTTTCTACCTCCTGCTTGCCAGTTGACGTGGGTAGTCTTTTAGATCCTAACGAAACTATTCACTTAATCCTGACCATCTTCATATGTGATTTTTGGACATTCCATTCCAACCTTGATGCTTGGAACGAACCGACTATACAGTTCCGTTGGTTACGTAGAATGGCGTGAGAACATTGACAGAGGGATTAATGCAGAAACTTTTTAATACGCCCATTCTGTCACTTCATATGTTACAAAGGACTTTGGCACCTAACAATTATAGGTAGAGTCCATGGTTATGGACTTGCCTGTTTCCTCAACGTTTGCGAGTAATTTTGGAAAATTTTGGCCGCTTGATATACACATAAACACCATGCTTCTTCCGATCATCAGCTTAAAGAATTATCTGTCAAATTCTCTAATACATCACACTTTCCCAGTTTTCAACCGAAGTTGTTTCTGTGATTAGTACTTGCATATTAAGGAAACTAATCGCTAATATAAACTCTTTATAGTTCCGTCAGATATTTATGTTTTTGCTTACGTATTACATTAGGTCATAAAAGTTTGCAAAATTTGTCATTTCTAAATTTTCTTTGTCATAAAAATATGAAAAGCTGTCAGAATTCATGGTATATTTGGCAGTCATAATATTGCAGGACATTTTTCCGTCACGGTTTATGAACCATATCCCGTAGTCGTCTAGTTCTCTTCGATAAACACAGTAATTTCCTGTAGCTTGGTACACAAGATAGGCTATCGAGTTGTTTTAGTGATACTTTTCTTACGTAATTTCTTTGTTCTTTTATCCTTAAGCAAGAGAGATTTACTACCATATTAAAGACTTCTTCACGATTTCAAGGTCAAACCCAAGTACGTCCAGTAATAACTTCAATCTATCATCGCTTCACTATCAGGCCGATATTAAAATTATTATTAGTGCATACAAAGAAATAAAAACCACCAACATTCAATTATTTCAAAATTTATCAAACAACTAAAGCAACTGTGTTTTTACACATTGTTTCGACATGCCGTTCATTCTACTAACTAAAGACTTATGAAGCTAAAATGAAATTCAGCAAAAGCATAAATTCCCACAACACACCTGAAATTCCTATCATCGTTAATTTTCCGCTTTTGTTCCTTATATTAACATTATCCTCACTATATATTTAGATTAGATCTAGCTACTTTGACAGAAATAATAGTTAGTGCTAAAGCTAATGTGTATGGATGAAGTACACTTGGACTTGATACTAAAGGGCCTCGTTAAATAGTAGAGAAAGACGTGTTTCCATTTGTATATTTAATTTGAGTTCGTAGAGTTTGTTCTAGATATATTTAAGTGCGGTGAGAAGTAAAGGTTGAGTAAAAGAAAAGGGGAATACATACAGTATCTGTCGCACCCTATCTCTCAGCAAATCGGTTTGTCGGACCCCGGAGAAGGATGCACTGCGTGTTTGCAGAGTTTTAGCTGTGCGGTTAATGGAAACGATGGAAGTTGCGTTCAAATTGCTAAAGTTTGATGGCCAAACCAGTTACTGTCGAGTGGGATAATAAAATGAATATAAACATACCTCTTCTTAAATTACTTCTACTTCGCAACACGATTTTGGGTTTTGAGTTCAAAATGTTAAAAGAATTCAGCTTTATTTATTAAATAAACGGAGCCAACGAGGTAATTTTAATTTAAATATTTCAGGACTCCTTTGTTTTAATGAGCAAACTAGTACTTAAAAAATTATAAATAGCAAATGCCTGTTTATTAAAAGCGGGGCAATTTGAATTTACTGCTGTAATTTTAATATCTACAGTTAATTTATGGTACCTTAAGGAATTCACGTGAGAATATTAAAATTTTTTCATTTAAAAATTTTAATATTGCATTTGGCCCGTTAATCCATGCATATTCAAATAAATTAGCTACTCGCTTTGCCAACTCTTAATTTATGTAGTATCTAAAGAAGTATAAATTTATTTCAAAGTACAACTTACATAGAGCAGTACGAGATTTGTGTGGTATTGACATCAGAGTAAATTGAGCACGATAAAATCAAATTAGGTATAAATGGCAAACATTACGAGGTTTCAAGAGTAGGCATTTTAATTTAAAGCAAAGCTATAAACTTAACAAAATTAACTAACCCGGTTCTTTAATGCATGTTTTATCTGACAATCAGAATCACTACGTAACGTAAATACACCGAGTGTCGACAAAACTAGAAACCCCCTAATATTTGTTCTTCTTTAGCATAAAAGAATGTTATTTTGCAGCTACAATATGACCGTTAGATTCTATTACATTAACTGTAGGTTTATTTGGAACGCGTTTCCAGTTTAATAAAAAAAAGACTCACTTTAAGATTTTGTATGGAACACTCTGTAGTTTTACTTCTATGGAATCTGAATTGAATTCTGAGTTCAGCAGTAGCACTTTCGTAACATTTTGTTGGTAAACAGTCTTTTTTAAGATTTATTAATTCATTTAGTAAGCCAACATAGCTTGCAAATGGATATGACGTGAGTAGAGCTTTTACAGAAAATTAAGAATTAATTAATTCTGAGCACTAGGGACGTTGCTAGTCATTTTTCAACATGAGATACGAGTGGAAATACCGTTAGTGCACAGGAACAACCCATTATTAACTGTTGTAACAACTTAACCAAAGTAAGCTAAAGTGTTAAGCGTTAGTTTTGTAGCAAGGCATTGTACAGTCCTTTTTAATAAAGTGGAAAGAAGACAATCTATCTCAAGGAGAAATATTTAATGAAAGTTATATCTAGAAAAATTAAAAAATAAGCTACATCAAACTAGTTAGTGGCCTTGGTCATAAATAGCAAACTGCCTTAGAAAAATCAATAGGAAAGACTCTTGCCAATTAAGTCTTTAAGGAAAAGTCAACGTCTGAGTGGTTATACATAATTTAGTCCGCAGAGATTATACTTGGTAAACGCATTGTCTTAAATGCTACAATGGATTAAGAAGTTGTTGCTAGGCAAAAAACCATTTAACCGGGTTCAACTTGTCAAAACTGAAGAAAGCTCTGAGAAGACACCTGTCGCTCACAGGAGTAGAGGAGGACCCAATATGTCTTAGATGTGGGAAGACAAGGATAAATGTTTTTTCACTTCTTGAAAGAATGTGAACGATAAGCGTGATTGATATTTAAGATCTTTCGGGCTGCTGCTACTATTAAGAAAGAAGTTGAGAACTTTCGCTTAGACCGATATACTTACTTTCCTACGGGGGTCAGGTAGGTTCAGGTAGAGAACAAAGTAGGTAACTGTAGAAGTAGTTGAGGAAATGGAGAGGGATGAGTAAAAATAGTCTATGAAGGCCTACTTGCCGGTTTGTACCAGCAATTGCCACATAAATTTGCTCCTGTTCTAGAACTTCTACCCTTCTATCGTTCAAGAACCAAGAAGTAACAGTGACGAGGGCCTGGGGATGTCATAGTCTACCTAAAAATAGTCCGAAAGAGGTTCCTATAAAATGAAGAGTACTTGATAGGTACTTTTACTGTAACCTCAACATAAATTCAATAAATTCAGCGATTGCACTTATTAGAGAAACTCTAATCTTCCACCAAGAATGGAAGTTCTTCTCTTTTTCTTGAAGCAGCTTCATGAGCTGATCCAAAATATTTCAGATAATAATCTATGACGAGAGAAGAAAAGTCTTATAGGTGTACAATGCAAGTATGCGGATAGAACGAAGCTTCTGCTACGATTCTGAGGTAGTGCTTCATTTCTTCTATTTGGCATTTGAAGATTTTCTAAAACTAATTCAGAGGTATCTTGCAGTCGGTGTAAGTTGCAAGTATCTATCTTAAAGATCTTCTCTGAAAAAATCATCCGAGTCTTCTTGAGACAGAGTATGATTCTCCTTCGTTGACAATAGAATTATATCCATGTTAACTTGTGCGAGAGCATTTATCAATTGGTGACAGAAAACTATAGATTGGGATATTGAGTTAGTTAGTCTCTCTTCGTTGATCTTTTGTGATTCACTCCAAGCACTTTTTGTTTGTATTTGTTTTAGAGTATTAATCCAGTGCACCTTCTCCAGCTAAGTGATCAGCATGTTTGCATTCCATAGCAAGGTCACTCGATTTGTTTTGAAGACTTTCCCGGATTAGTTTCAACTCACAAGTAAATGAAATATGAGAATGTTTGCCTTGGGATGCCTCTTCGTGAGCACCCCCGGGCACATTGTTCAATTATGTAAGTTTCCGCCTAAGAAAGAGTTTCCCTTGTCTGTAGATATCTGGCACCTAGATCCGCAGATACCTGCACCCACTTCTTTCGTTTTGGATCCGTCAGTGCATCAACATTCTTGTCCAAAGAATTCATAATCTGGAATGATCACTTTGAAGCGTTCGCCGAAATCAAATCTGACTGGTAAATACTGTGCTTATAAGTCTGGCCAGTTTTAGAATTCTTAAATGGTCAATCAGATTTCTTAGTTTGGGAATTTTACCTAACTTCAACCTAAAGGTACTAACAGCCACGGCTAGAAAATAATGCAACAAGAAAATAAATAGAGTTTGAGAGGAAAAATCAAATCTTTAATAATTAATTGGCCAGCAGGTGTAATGAAAAGTCCCAGCACAACGGTATTATGTTAGTAGTGAGATTAATTGCTGTTTGCAATCTTAGAAATTGAATTTGGCGCTCTTTACATAAGGCTAGTTCTATGCTCAAAATTGTTTCCTTTTTGAAAACGAATTGCTGGGCTTGAGTTTACTGGACTAGCTTTCAGTTAATATTGCTCTACTATTAAGCGTTCCTGTTTAGGCTTTCACAAGTATAGATCTGCCTGTCTGTTTGGTGAAATATAGACAAAAAGTAGCCCAACAGGGTAGTAAATATTGTTTTTACATTTCTCGAGATATTCATTTGCTACTAAAAAGTAGTCACTTGGGTACAAATACAAAAAAAACCAAGATGTGCAATCTCTTTATACGCGAATACTACTGTATTTCTGTTTTGCGCAATTTTAGTTTTGAATTTACCAACAGTGAAATAATTTATTACTGTTTTACTGCTGTGATATGGCCTGGAGAATACAACATGTGAAGTTTAATAATTGTTCTATAATTCATCACTGGATAATTTCAAAACACCCTAAAGCTCGGACTGACTATGTTTATAATTATATCAGCTTCCAATTAATATCTGAACAGATAGTTTACTATTAATTGGTAGTAAATTACTGATACATGAACCGATTAGCTTGCAATTATTGTTTCTTGTTTTAGAAAAGAATACGTATCGAGTAATATCTTCAAATTGATCCCTCATGGTGAATGAAAGTGTTGTAGAAGTTTTGCTTGATAGACAACACAAAGAAATTTTTATCTGTTTAAAATATTTATAATTTCATACTATATAGGATGTTCTTGAAGGAGGTTTTGTAGGGGTAGTAGGACAGTGGAGTACTCTGGTTTAAACTCACTAATGCAAAGAGTGCTAGGGCTCTTTTCATGTATAGATATTTCAAACTGTTCATAAGTGTAAGCTTATTCTAATTGTCACTAATGTGTAACACTTTCGCATCAAGATTAGTCTGTGCATATAGTGCTTTACTGTCCTACCACCCATACAACACCTTTTTCTGGAGGAACATCCTATAGAGTACAAGATTATAGATATTTTAAACAGATAAAAATTTCTTTATATTGACTATCACACAAAACTTGTACAACACTTTCATTCACACGTTTTACATGCATAACTCACAATGTTATTTTAAACTTTTAAATTAAACCATCAAATTAATCTAATTAACTTAATAATAATAATAATGTAATTTACACAAGTTCACAAATCGGAATTTATATTTAGAATGTACCTTTAGGAAGGTTAGAATTTATTTCAATTAATATTCATACAACTAATGAAATTGTATCTTACAGTTTTTAAATTAATTATTCGCCTGAAGGTGGCTTATATTAATTAATTAGTTAAACCGAAACATACACATATGTAGCGGAGTTTAAATAAAATAAATTGTGGATCTGACTGTTTCTTTACATTTAAACGTTACTGGTAAGTTACAAAAAAAATTCAGCCGAAAATATTCTTTTGCTATGCCATGAATTAGTAAGCAACCTTAATGTTCAGAAAACTAATTTCTTATATTTTGTGGGATGAGCATACTTTCCAGTTGGTTATTGATCGTAATGCAGTGAAAAAATAATTTTATATTCAGTTTAGTTTCAAATGTGGTTTTTAATGGGCATGTACTGATTTTTTGATATGTAAATATTTGTATTATGTATCCATGAAAGAACTAGAAGGCACTACAGGTACCTTTGCTTTTAATTTAGATTAAACCTTAAGTAGGTACCTATAAAGAATGGAGATCGGTAAATCCCAGAAATGAATAAAAATCCATACGTGGGTATAAATTGGTAAATTCAAGAATAAATAATGTAGGTATACTATTTTTAGAAAGATCTTAGTCCCTAGAATTGCATAATTATACTGGGCATACTTATTTGTGCAATTTAAATAGCTATCGCTGTTTTTCATTAAATCAATGGGTATTCGCTGTCTAGAAGTTTATTCAAACACAGAGCATTAACTTTTTGATAGTAACAGCAACCAAACTGTCAGACTTAATTTGGAAGGGCGAATATACTGCCAAATTTTGTAATGATGGAGCTACCGGGACGTCAGGTGAATTGAGCAACAGTTCACACGGGAAGGAAAATAATAAGTATTCTAAGAGACACGCTTGCAGACCAAATAACTTCGCGTTCTGATGATATAGCTTTGGGCCAAGTCTCCTGATCTAACAGTTCCATTTCCTTGTACAACTTTTTCTAAACTATTCAATTCTTTTCCTTTTCTTCCAACTTTATGTCCCACAGAGTCTAGATCCGCACGTGGTGGCCACTTATGTTTTGTTGGTCTTATAACTAAGATTCGTCAATGGTTACCTTTCTTCTGTATATGTAAATGTTTCGTTTTTATATTATCTACCTCTTTTTCTTGGTCTCTGGAAATTCCAACTAATAACCATGGATGCAACGATAAATCTAAAAACTTTTGGAGCAAGAATGAGACAGATTTGAAGGTACTGAATATCCAAATCTATCAGATACTTATATTCGAAAGCAAGTACACTAAGTGAAAATAATTTGTACAGAAATACAGAAAGTACTAAATACCCTAAATAGTAAGGTCTGTTTAGAGTGAGAGCGTCAAGCGTCGCGTTGCGTCGAGTGTCGCGTCGCCATTTAAACCGCACAATGTATTTAAATACAAACATTCAGAGTGAGCTGAAGTTTTAGGTATTCCAAGTAAGTATGTATTATATGTATAAAAGTGAGGTTAGAAAATACAACTTTGAATATAATTTCTGTTTATTATTAATAACTACATAAAATATAAAGTGTTACAGCTAATTGATGCCATTACAGAAATAATCTTTGAACGAATCACGAATTTATCTAGTTTGATTAGATGCTCTATTGTTTCTTACGTTTAAAACTACGTTGTTTTATCCACAACATGAACATAATCTAAATCATTTCCATCAAAGCCCCTAATTAAATTGTGGAGTATGCATGCACATTTGATAACATTTGTAGCTGTTTCTTCTTTAAGTAAAATAAAAAAATAAAATCAAAACTCGGAATTTTGGTATAATATACCAAATGCATTTTCGAACACGCGATAAGCGATCGTTGAAAATTTGCCTTTCGTTATTTAAAATTCCATTTCTTGGACGCGGATATGGCCTCATTAAATATCTTTTTAAAAAATATGCTTCGTCTCCTACCATGACATTCGGTAATATAGCATTGGAATCGATTTGACTCCAACAAATTGTAGTGTTCAAGACTGAAATACTCCGCCATCACTTTCAGATCCTCGCAAACCTACTTCGATAGTAATAAACTCCTTTTTGGCATCTGCGACCCCTTACAATCCTAGAGAATAATATTTTAAATAATTAAAATACATCGTTCCAGTATTAGGTAGACATCTTATTTGATAGTGCTTTCCATCAATAGATCCGAAACAGTTGGGAAAGTTCCACAACGTATGGTATTCTTGGATGATTTGTTACAACTGTTGTTGCGTAGCAAATGGCATGTAATCTTCTATTAGTTCTTCCCAAATAATTGGACATGTTTCCTGTACCAGTTCTGAAACTGTTGAATATCCAACTCTAAATTCGTGTGCCAAATGTTTATAAGTGATTCCCGTTGTCAGAAACCCATAAAAAATAGTACAATAAGTAATACATAAAACGTTATGACTTATCAAAATTCTCAATTTTCAGAGGAAACAGTAGCAGCTCGTTGGAAAAATAAAAAGAACAAATATCGGCGTGAACTGAAAAAAGTTTCGGGAGATGGTGCAACTACTTACTTATAAACCAACCTGGCCGTATTTTGAAATGATGTCTTTCCTGAAAAATCATCTGACTCCGGGAGCTAAGCCTGGAAATTTACCAACTTTTGAGCAGTCTCAGGATGATGAAATTAAATCTAATGATATGGAAGAAGTGGAAGACGATAAAACAGATACGCAATAGTGATAGATCATACAATTTCCGTATCGCCTCCGGCATCTGTATCGGCATCGTCCACAACTTCTCAGCAAGGAAAGGGAAATAGGAAAAGATTAAGTGATGTAAAAGATGAAAAGTTTTTAGAAATAAAAAATAAAAAGTTGCAGTTATTAGCATAAAATTTGGCACATTGCGCAGACAAGCCAGAAAATAAAAAATTAAATTTTTTCAAAAGTTTGATACCGTATATGGAGAAATTGAATCCCATTCAAAAGTTGAAAGTTAGGAATAAACTTCGGCATGTCATCTTAGACGAACTGATATCCATAGAGAACTCTAGAGACACAGATATTCGCCAGTCTACTGCAGATTCGGATATTCGGCAATCGACTTCATCCCAAGATAAAAATTTAACATTATTATCTTCACAGAATTATATCCGTCAGTCTACTTTGTCTGCAGATAATGCATCATTCTCTGGTTATGCAGATCAATACCCCTATAAGTACTGAAGTTGTTAATATATTTTTAACTGTTTCCGTTCTGTTTCTTACATTTTATTATAGAAAGTTTGCATAATAAAAGCATAAAAAATGAATGACTTTTTTTCTTACCTTATAGTAATAAAAAGTCGTTCGGCAGATGTAATATATCTGTTCTTCACAAAATTGTTTGCAGTTTTTTCCAAGCGATGACTGACCTTTTGAAACAAATAATCAAATGTTTGAACGGACATTCTCAGATAATTGAAAACTCGATCTGGATACTTTCTTAGCTTATGATACAAATGGTGGAATTCACCAAATAAATATCTTTCTCTGTTTATGGGGTGAATTCCAACTTTTTTATTTAACTTCTTAAAAGTATAATAATACGGTGTCTCGAGCAAGAACATTAAATGAACTGCTCTTGTTGGGGCCATTTTGTAAACTGAAATGATGCTTGGTCATGCAACGCTAGACGCTGTCGCTCTGAATACTCTACGTGATGCGAATGCAACGCTGCGCGACGTGAATGCAACGCTGCGTGACACAACGCTCCCACTCTGAATAGACCTTAATACTGAGTCAGGCGTCTAAGAGCTGTCGGTTGGGTAATGGACATCTAAATCGAAAACTAATGTATTGCTTTTACCTCATTTTATCTTCAGAATTACATCAAACTTGCCACCTTTAGAACATTCATTTCACTGGTAATACATTACAGATGAAAAAGACTATCTACTTGATAACCAGCGTGTTCAGTATGTTGATACCGTACCCATTTAACAGATTCCTAATAAAGCTAAAGTAGATTAAGTTAACTCAAATGTATTTTTATTCAGATCAATAGTAAGTATCGAAATACGCAACACTGATCCAATTTTACCGACCCCGTATCTCTTAAACTTCAGTAATTTCAATGAAATACCAAAGGATGAATTTGAATAACCCTGTATATCCACAACGATAAAAATTTCCCAATCTTACAGAATCGATTCGCCTTTAGCATCTGAATATCAAAAGCAGCATTTCAAATAGTGAACCTGAAAAATGAGGAAGCTGACTTGTTGGACAGAAGTAGGACTTCTCAACCTTTTGTTTGCCCGGAATCAGAGTTAGATAATTCAATGTTTGCAACCACGTAGGAATTGAAGACTTGACTAATTCATTGTTCAAAAAAAGTCATTTCCGTAAGGATTATACTTTGTCATTAGGGAACGTTTTGATTTCTGTGGGGACCATCCGTAAATTTAGAATTACAGTTTGCATAATCGACGGCGCCGCGTACAATAATCAATCAATCAATCAATCACTCAAATTTTTTTCAAGCATAAAACGCAATTTCATGGTATTTCATAAAAAATTCAGTTTGACAATATACGCAGTAATAGTTTGAAGGTGGTGATCATAAAAAATTAAGGCTTCCTTTCAGGAATTTAAACGGCTCATGTAACAAAGCATTACTTGACATTTTAATTTCAATAAACCCTATAAATCACATTTTAAATCTATATCAATTTTTTAAAATATACTTTATTATCGATCACAATGATTCAGTGACATAATTCTAGACAATTCCATTTTACAGTCAATTAATTACTAATTTAACTTCTTATCTTATAAACAGTAGGCTTCAAAATAACGTCGATATTTTTTCCTAGGAACCCATTACCAACCACATCAAGCACACTTTCTCATATTCCTTAAAAAAGGGAAAGAAAGAACAAGTTTTTATGAGCAAACATCCTTCACCATCAGTCTATCAATAACAAGTACACACAGGGACGGATACGCGTAATTGATCTACCTCATACAGAATGTATGAGGACAACCTGTAAAAACGCTAAGACTGTGACTATACATTTACAAACCGTCACCAAGGCAACGCGTCTCTCAACCCTGTCACATTCATATCGATTCAGATGTATTTTGTATAGTAGAAGCGTTCCTTCCTCTGTCTTATTCTTGAATGCCGGTGCAAAATTAACGGTTAACAAACTACAAAGCGGTGAAAAGCGTGGGTATGTTTTATCCCTCAGGAATTATAAATAAATATAGCTGGGATTATACACGTATTAAAAGCGGTATCATAAACTTAAAGCTTTTTGGCTTAAATGGGAGACGTGTGAAGAAGTTTAATTATATAACGATAAAGTTTTATGCGGTATTTATCCTTCTGGGTTTTGTGTCGTTTTAAAAGGAAAAGTCTAAACTAAGAGAATGTTGGAGTAGTTAGTAAAGGAGTATTAAAATGCTGTAAATGTTTTAACAAATTTATAAGAAATAAAGGTAAAACAATATAGGGACACTTTTATTACCTGTAAGGTCATACATATATTGCAGACGTTTCGACGCAAACAATGACTTGCTGAAACAAAAGCAAAAGTAGTAAAGTCGCATTTCAAGTTTTATATACAGAGTGTAGGAGGATAGTACCTTACTGGTTACTACAATATTTCGGCTTTATTCAATTGTCTATTTCGAAACTTTGATCTTACCTTTATAAAAGCTATTATCTAAATTCTAATATGATTTTATTATACAGGGTGATCTAAAAAAAGCCAATCATTAATATTTTCAATTTTTCTAAATGAAATATCCTGTATTAGTTGTTCCGATTTAAGAAAGTTATCCGTTTCGATGCAGCATAGTACTTATTTTGAACCAGTAGTTCCTGTGCCGTACAAGGCGTATATTCAAACATTAATTAGCAGCTGCAATTTATCTTCATTTGAAAGTGGATCAAAATTTTACTACTATCTCAAAGCTTGGTTTCTGTAAATTATGGTACTGGGCTAAACTAAATTCAAAACTACAGATAAGAGTCGGTATTTAAATACTGACCCCGTATATCAAAATTACTGAGCCAAGATAGATGATGTTCATAACAAACAAAAGTTGGTTCTATGGCTTCTCAAATGATAGCAACAGATACAGTGTTCTATTTTTAAAAAATAATTCAGAAAAATAAATATTTGCGTTTCTCGATCGCCCTGTGTAAAAAAACTCATCTAGTTGAAACTCGGATAATAATTTTTAGAAGAGTAATCGTAAAAGTGCTTGTCCAAAACTACTACCTCGCTCTCTCTCTCTCTCGCGCGCGCGTTCTGATCTCTTCTACAAAAATGAAATACGTTCTTTTACTCAAACCAGGGTAAATCAAGAAGTTCAGAGAAACCATGCAACAGACAATTGGACAACGCCAAGACGATTAGGTTTAAGAGCTCTTGAGAGATATCTTGTTGTAACCAACAATAAACCAGAAGCAAGAGATATCGTAATATGTGAGATGTACCATTAAAACGAAACAAACAATCGGTATGTCAGTGCTTTTATAGAACACCCTGTATAGTCGTAAATAAGATTGTATCGAAACGGTTCAGCTTTCCTCGGTAGGTTTTCGATATTTCTACCAATATAACAACGCTATGCTCCGTCCATGGACAGTTAAAACACCCTGTATAATTCAGCCATAATTTGCAAGAAAATTGACTTTATTCCTGTCTTCGAAAATCTCCAGTTCGAGGTGAAGTACCTACAGTGATTGCTTGCTGTCCTATCAATATAAGGTGAAATTTCAGTTTATTTTTGTGTCAACCCGACATTTATTGCCATTTGTAAGGAAACATATTGGTCATGATTAATATAAAACGAAGCTGTCAAAAAAAAATTATTATGACTTTACATAACACTGTCTAGTTAGCATGTGACAGTATTTAATCATGAACCAAATACCAAAACTGTTTTCTTTAGAATTCAACTGCATTAGTTCGTTTTACGTGAGTGTCATCATTAGAACTCCACAACGGTACGAAACTTTGCATTTTTTGAGGTAAGTATGAGGTGTGTAAATAAACTAATGAGACTTGCAACGTAGTATTCGATGTGGCAACACTGGGAACTACCGATTTAGAGGGAAGATGGGTGGACATGTAATGCTCCGCCAGTACGAGTTTGAACTCCGAAGCGTTATTTAGTGGTCTGTAGGATTCTTTTTCGTAAACTTTTTTTTCTATTGCATTCTGAAAATGAGTAATATCAATTTCGAGGAATGTTGTGCTATCTGGTTTTGAAACTTCAGACTTGATTACAGTACGACAGAAACTTGTGCACAACTTTAGTAGGCCTATGGAGACAATGTTTTATCAAGGACCCAAGTTTTCAGATGGTCTAAGACATTTTCAGAAGGAAGAGAACAGATTGAAGATGAACTTTGCAGGGTAAGGCCTGCAATTGCAAGAACTGACGAAAATATTGCCAGAATCCGGAATCTTGTGCATTCTGATCATCGCTCGACAGTCAAAATGATAGAGGAACAGTTGAATTTGACTCATACTACCGTTTACGAGGTGTTGACCAATGAACACACAGGAACAAAAGAACAACAGAAGAGACACGTCCCTTAACTTTTTGGAGCGAATTAAAAATGAACCTCATTTTCCGGAACGTGTCATTATTGAGTAAGTCGAATATCAAAACCATGCTGATTTCCTTTTTCGATAGTCAAGGGATTGTCCACAAAGAGTTTGGGCCTCAAGGCCAAACGGTAATCCAACAATTTTACCGAGAAGTTCTTGAAGGACTTCGAAAAAGGATTATGTGTGTGAGACCAAGCATCAAGAACAACTGGGTGCTGCATCACGACAATAAGCTTTGTCAAACTGAATTTTCAATTAATGAGGTTTTTGACAAGTAAAGATATCCCTGTGGCTTTCAGTCCCCGACTTGAGTCCTTGTGATTTTTTTCTCTTCCTAAGATTAAAAAATCACCTCAAAGGACGTCATTTTGGGACACAAGAAGATTAAACCTGCGTAACCGACCAGCTGAAGGCAATTTCAGTATCCTAGTTTCAGTACTACTATGAAGAGTGGAAAAATCATCTCCATCGCTGTGTGGCTTCCCAAGGCAATTACTTTAAAGAAGACAATGTGGAATTGTAATCTTAATTGAATAAGAAAATTCAAATATATCGAAAAGTATGAGGAAAGTATGAAATCTATGGCTAATAGGATTTCTCCTGTCAGGTCCAAACTCGTACAATTACGTCCTAATAAACTTCAAATTAAAAATAGACATTTTATGATATTCTCGATAGAGTTGCTACGCTGTACTAGAAACGTCGTAGTGCTTATATGAGAAACTTGTAGAAAATAACTTGAAAATGGTAAAACTACTCAGCTTTCGCTGGTGAATTTCAAAGAGATGATTACAAGACAAACTAGCTACGTACTCTTTTAGTTTGCTGTATTACTGGATTACTTAAAAGTTATTGGAATTGTTGATATGTTATTTAAAAACATTATTTCCATCATTGTAAGCAGTTGAGCTTTCAAGTTATGAATTTTCAAATTATGATAAAAGATCAGCGCAGTATTATAATTTTACTTAAAAACAAGGCTGCCTACTGTATTAATCCAGTACAATCGTCATATAACATATGCAACAACAAAAGAAATTATGAAAGAAAGAAAGGCTTAACACTGATGCCCAATATAGTAGCCATTAAAATTCCAATCTTTTCATATTTGAATTTTAAGATATGTAGTACAAAACGAGCCGGCAAATTGATGAAACTAATTAAAAACAAAAAGTGGTTACCTACATTCCACTGACAAGCCTAAGGCTTGTGCTGTATACCGAATATTATAATATGAAACTAACTTTCATCAAATAAGTTCTATCTCACTTTTAGAAACTTAAGGTTTTGTTGTTAACATCAATGTTACCAATAATACAAAGGCATACTTGCTAAAGGCACAATTACAAGTAAATTACATTAAGATGCGAATTATAATCATTTTCATAACTCGGAAGCTTATATTAGACAGATCAAAGGCTTTTGAGATATGAGAGACGTAATAAACGTAGAGAAGAGCATTGTCTAATGTATATATCTAATTGAAATCAACAACAATTAATCGACAATTAAGTATAAGAAATCCCAGAAAAAATACTTTAATTGCATCTATTATTTATTAATTTAGTTCCTTTCAAAAAGCGCATTTTCTTCAAGTGACTTCATCAAATTAACATGATTACTCGTCTATAAGCAAACATGTAAAATTACTTTGTGTCACCTTCACTCGTTTGTTTTAAAAAAGGATAGTTAATTTATTTTGCAGTAGAATCAAAACCACGTGACAAAGAGAACGGAACTTCTACCTACTAATATGTCACACATTAGTACCGTTGTTATTTACACCTCTACTGAATTACCTACTAAATGAGCCTGGTTGTTAACCGTGAATCGCACGAGAAGTCAAGGAACGCCGCGAATGATTATTATTATTATCATTACGTCCGTCCTGGTGAAAAAAGGTTTTTGGGATGCGTTAGAGGAATGTAATAAATGTTCTGAATTCCTTTATTTTTTAATTGGTGATAAACTTGAAAAATCAGCAACTAAAAGAAGAGCTTTTTTGTTTTGATTTCGTGCCAGAAACTTTTGGATTCAGTTATATTCAATTAATTCTATTCCTCTTGGTAAAAAGACAGAAAATGTAATTAATAAATATAGATTCTGGAAGAAGTCCAATGAAACGGTAATTAATTAGTTTTATTTCAAATTCGAGATGATACATTTATTCTTAGGCACTAAAAATAAGTTTATTTATTCTGTTTAAAAGTTAGTTTACGAAAGAAAGTTAATTCGGAAATATAAAGTGCATTAGCTAACGGGGAAGTAAAAACCAGGGTAATAATAAAGCAAATAAAGTACAAATGAAAGAAGTCTATAAACCCTAATGGAACGTTCTTTTTAGGTACATAGTACACTTGAAGAACATAATAAAAAAAAATAAAAACACACTTACGGAATGGAGAAGTAAGTGGGAGTATTTTTTCGATTTTAAATTGAAAACCGTTTGGTTCAGTCAGCATTTAAGGACAAAACCCTTGAGTCTAGCAAGCAGTAGAAACTCTACAAACAAATGAATCTGCAATAGACCAAATAACAGAAAAATGTTGTAACCTTAAATTCCGTCAATAGTTAAAAGAAAACCAAAGAGAGACTTGCTGCATAGGAAAATGAGTCAGAGCTAACTATTCCTATTTGAAACAGAATCAAAATCAAGTAAGTTCATGAGTATGACTATACTATTTTGTTTTAATAAGTAGATGTTCTTACTAAGAAGTTGCTCGCTACCTCTAGTGAATTCTATATTAGGATTATGGCGTTGTCTCTTCTAGACTTTCTCGAATACTTACCATTAGAACACTCTTGCGCAATCTTTAATCTGAACAGACCAAGAAGTTTGGTGTAATTGTACATAAAACAAGAGAATAAGAAAAATAAGATCGAGTTTCAGAACTTTTCTTAGGGATCAATTATGTTTTGATCTGTGTAATATATCTCTGAATCATCCGCAAAACTAAAATGAAGACACATGTTGAAGTACTTCAGGTAAATTTGAAATGAATACAAGAAATAGGAGGTGACCAAGCAGAAATCTGTGTGAAATACGATTCAACACGAAAAGTCAAACTGAAAATCTATGATATATTTATTACAAAAGAGTTCTAACACTGAAGTGTCTAAGTTTCAGTATAAGCCTGATGTATCTGAATATATTGTGTCTACAGCTGCACCACTATCAATGTTAAGGTGCCTCCAACCAAATGTTTCCCTATTCATTACTACAGAGCGATTTTCCACTTTGGTGTTGAGCGACCTCTACACCTTGCTGATTAAGACGACAAGCTCCATGCTTCTTGCAAGACATTCCATCGCGCTACACCATGCAGTCGTCTGTGTACCAAATATTATGGGTTGACCAATGTCTTGTGGGATCAGCGTTCATCACCACTGATCCCACTGCTGGCTGATATGGAAGCCAATACAAACCTATAGAAAGAAAACATGCACGAAATTAAATTTTAAATATAAATGAGTGGATATAAAGCAAAACCATCATCTTGTTGCCAGTACAAACTGTGTATCTTTCAAAAGAACCACCATCTCCTCAATGGGATTTTATTTTCCATTCGTAACAGAGGCAAAATGTACCATCATTTCTATTAAATTAGTGAGTCTATGAATTTATTGACATTTTTGTTATTCTCTTGGAATTACGAGTGAATATACAGTGATCGATATAAGTAGTTGGATGAAATATGACATAAATATTTCAAAATATGGAGGCAGATATTTTTCGGAGTCAGATTTATTTCCTTTTCTGTAAACTGTTGAGACATGATCTAATCTTCATTTTTATTTATTTTGAATTTAGGCACCAACTGCTGAGGTCATATGAATTCGATCCCAGACCTGAAGAATGTGGCTCTCTGCTTACGCCATTTACACTGCCCAAAGTGTATGGGCGAGAGGTGTCATCACCGCTACACTAAACGGACCGATCCCCTCGCAAAATGTATATCAGGTAAGATATGGTAGTAAATGACTTTCGGATATTTTTTGACTTCACTTCTAAAGGATAATATTGCGTGAAACTGTGAATATTTCTCGTTTAGAGCAGTACCCATTTCTCAATATTCTACGTCTTTCAATGTTACATTGTAGCAAATTTTATTTTGAAGTACCTTGTACATTTTCAAATTTAATAGTATATATTTTTGTTTTATTTTCAATAATTTTCTCATTTTGATTTTTATTGACTAGTTCCTTATTTTTATTAATATTTTATTATCTAAGAATTCCTTTTTATATGTGAGTTTAGACATCAGCTGTTCCATTTTCAAGCAAATAATTATCTTTTCATTCAGTCTTCCTAGTGATATCTAGTGATTAAAATTCGTATTACATTGAAATGACAGCGCATGCGTTACTTTACAACCCTTCGGGTGCATCATTAACTCTTTCCTTCCGAGCGATTTCTTGCTGCAAGTTAGACGTCCTTTGTGCCCAGTCAATTGGAATTTCGGGTAAATCAGCTTTTGTATCCATTTTATCTTGCCTAATCCTTGATTTTTTCTATAGGATTGCCTTTCTACCGTATCTTCAATTATCGTTTTTTCTCGCTGTTTATCTATTTATTACCGCATTTACTGCAATTCCTCTGCAAACATAATCTAAAAGGGGTGGTCGCCAACTTGATCTGTGAAGTTTCAAGGGCCTTATAAACTAAATATCAACATGATACAAGGATTTATGGAACATCCTTCTACGTTTGCTGGCTAATCATCCCAACTAACAGAATTCAGAATCAAGGTAGTCACTATCTGGTACACAGAATATATGACAAGCCAAGAAAGGTATTTATTTATTGAATGTTTACTTGAATGAATACTTGTTTATTTATTGGCGCCTAAGTTAGAATTTTATCACTTAAGTAGTGTAGTATCAAATTAAAATTTATTTGAGCATCAATAAGGTTCAGTTCTTTTATCTTATGGTAAGGTTATTGTTTGATCTTGTTTTGATCTTGACCTTTTAATGAGATCAGAGAATCTATTGAAATTTAACCAATAAAGTTTAAGTAATAATTTTTGTATTTTTTATCATAATTTGGTTCAGTTCCTAAATATTTTGATTTATCGTTATTCACTTTTTCTTTAATCTTATTAATATTGTTATGAAGGCCTTCAAGGGTTATTATTACATTACTAGGATATACATCGTCACTGAAACAATATAATATGAATGTCTTGTTTTTCTTAACTTAGGTGTGTGACATTTGTAGATTTATTCAATTATAATTAAATATCATAACTATATGTTTTATCTTTTATTTTATTGAGAAAATACTAAGCCTTTAGAAATATTTTTAAAAAAGACAGGTGGCATCCCTAAATATATCATAGCAGGAGGTTCCCACGATTTTTTATAATTCGAAAAAGATCTTGGCGCCTCACCTTAAGCGCATATAAAATCTTTAAGCTTTAAAACTGCTACTTCAAAGACATCAATATTGCGCACAATCTTCAATTTGGACACATCTACTGAGGTCATACGAATTCTATCTCAGACCCAAAAAATTTCTCCCCGATTTCAGGATATAACACACGCGGTATCGTGTCGGTCCGATGTAACCATTTATACTATGCAAAGTGTGTGGATCATAGGTGTCATTACCACTACATTACACTGGCCGATCTACTCTCAAAATGTATGTCAGGTAAAATATGAGTTGTAAGTGACTTTTACATTATGATTGATACAAGCATTAGCAACAGTTGAAATGTTAGTCTTAATTTGTTACAGATAGAAGTACTGAAATAGATGAATGCGTATTCATGGAGACCATTGTTACAATATTTACACCTGAAGCAGTGAAACATTGCAAGATTACGCCTTGTATTTGTTATGTACACTTAACGTCGTTTATTTATGCTAATTCACATTTTAGATAATTTTTCTCAGTGATACCCATGTAAAACGTTTTAATTACACTTTCCGGTTAATTTTGTATTGAATATTCGCGAACTTACGCAAAGAAGGTTTATAATAGCGCTTGTGTAGGTAGGGCCACAGTTCGAAATTTCGAAATTGTGTTTGAAGTACGAGTATATAACGACGAGTGCTCAATAATGAAGTAACTATACCTGCAAATTTTTCAACACTTTCCAAGCAATGTGTTATTTTTTCTTTCTTTCATTTCTTATCCTATTTCCATTTAAATGTGTTATATGTCAATCACGGTTTGTAAAATCAATCTTCTTGTACGATAACATCACCTTTCGTCATTTATTTTTCATTATCTTGTCAAGGTTCTTCTGTGACTGTGAAATATTTATTGCAAACTACGTGTACATAAAATAGAAGAAATCTAAAGGCTTGCATTTTAAATAATTTAAAATAAATAGAAATGTTGTCGTAACCTTTTTTATATTTTTATTTAATCCAGAATGACAAAAATTAGATTTGAGAGGTAAACATTTACAAAAGGTGGTATGATTCTTTGATAGATGCCAGTTGATGTCATACTTTTATCATGATTTATTTAATAACTTGATCATTTTTTAAATTTCTTGCAATTTTAATTCTTGTGTGAGCTTGTATTAAGTACAGTGAAACCTCCCTGGGGCCAACACTTTTCGTTCGAAATCGATTTGGTCTTTTTAATGACAAAGATGGTCGTGACTGAAGGCTTTGCTGTTTTTGGTAGAAATATTTTAGTGAAAGATTAAAAGTAAAAAGTTATATTAACTTTAGAAATGCTTCTACAAAGAGTATGAGGATTTTCAAAACTATTAGGGAATCTTAGAATTGATTTGAAGTATTGATGGATTCGGGAGGATTGGGTTGTTTAGTGTTAAAATTGACTCTTCAGTTACTCGCTGTGTGAACTTCTAGAGAGAATAATTCAATAGTTGCACTTCGAACTCCAATTTTGCAATTGTACCTTTGGCACTATGGTATAGACCAATTGCACAATTGCAAAAATTCACAGATTCTATTACAGTATCATAGGTCAGAAAAAATCCTAACTCAACCTTTCAAAAATGATTTACAAAAACAAAGATAGATCCTTGGTCATTTGCTCAAAGACAATGTCATGTTTCCTTTAATTTTTCAAAGATTCTTTTCGCCATGTCTAAAATATATTTTTGTGTAAACTTTCAGGTCCTAGAATTTACAATGTACAGGTTCTAGGTCTAGTATATTTTGCTAAACATGGTCGTGCTTAGTAGATGAATAGATATTAACATTTTAGTTCTGTGAAAGAAAAAGTAGTTGCATATTTAATATAAACATCCTAAACATCACCAGAAGCTACTAATTAATTACTATTAAAAACTCTTAATATATTCTTGTTTTGCAAGAGGATATTCCTTAATTACACAATAACATTAGCAGTAGAAATCGTAGATGTAATTAAGACTTTTGATAAAACATCAAGAAAGGTAATTTTTCACACATTCAAATAAAACCACTAAATTCTTAATTTTTTCCAAAGATTAATTAAATGATAAATCGTAATTACAGAGAAATTCCATGTCTAACAATTTTTTTTCGTTTCCTCTCCTGTATTCTCTTTCTACATAAAAATACCAATGTGTTAAATGTGACGAATAAAAGCAATTTCTATCCGCGTCAGTTGAAATTTGCTCATTTATAGAAAGCATTATATTAATTAACGGGTTGATGAGTTTTTGATTTGTTAATCAAAATTTTGGATTGCGTGATAATTAATCCGTTCTACAAGATTATTATCAACACAATAGTGTTTAGTTTGCAATCCTATTAATCAAAATTACACAGTTAATGAAATAAAACTTTGAAGGCGCTTACCGTGTTAAACGTTTACAAGATTAAAAAGAAGAGTCCATATATCACTACTTACACATAATTTATAAGCAAGCGGTTAAATTGAAAACAAAAAGAAAAACTGTAGCAAAAAGATATCTATGTGGTTAAAAAGAAATTTTCCTCGTTTATGGCTTAGTAAATTGAGTAAATTAGGACCTCATAATTTTTTTTTCTTGTTTTCGGCGATCTTCCTGGCTTGAAACGTATATTATTAATGTAATGGAGAAAGGTAATTCAAGGATGAAAAGATCCAGACGCTTAAAAAAGCCCTAGCAACAAGAAGCTTATCTTTTAAGAGAAGCCCCTTTTGTAAAACAGATTTAAAGTTTCATGCGGATTTATTATGTTTGAAGTTTAAGAAAATTTTGAAATGATAACAAAAAGATTTTTCCCTTTTGTAAATGTATTTCTTCTCCTTGTTTTTAATTTTGCAAATTTAAAATTATAATTAACAAATAAAGATAAACATAGAAGAGGTACAAGCAAACGAGGTTTCAGTTTTGCAAAATGCAATGGCGCTAATAATGTGGTGAAATTCATTAAAGAAATTTCCTAGTTTGATAAGATAAAATGAGGTTTTAACCTAATCTTGCTATACTATAAATAATTTATTCCTCTTAACAATAATTCCCATAAAACATGTAGGAATTTTTGGTAGTAAAATGTTTAAGATTTTAAATTGCCAACGTTACGTCGATATTTTGTTGATAGGTATATTTTAAACTTCAAAGATTCACATTAATATCAAAAATAGATTTAACATTCCATCATAACAAACAACCTTATAAAATCTTACAGTCCAGTGCGGTCACCAACGGTGGTGGTATGAGTTCCACAAACCACTACAATGACCAATTACTTTTTCCATTAAAGTAATTATTATATTTTCGCTTTTTTTTTCTAGTAATAAAACAACAATAAATATGCTACACTGATACAAACCAAATTACAATTTCGTGGTACCATAAAGAAATGTGTATTGTGCCAACTACTTCAAATTGGAGTATTCATAGGAGCTAGTGGTTACATAGTACTACTTGTTGTATCATACTTGTTAAAGACAGATCAGATATCTTTAAGGAAGTATTTCCGTGTTCAATATTTTATCTTGCGGAAATGCTTGATAGAAACCGATTTATTTCTGAGGTTAATGCAAAAACGGGCAAATGAAAAACCGCCATATCCAAAATTAATTATTCTAATCGAATCTAATAAAAAGCTTGTGAAATTATAGATAGCTGGATTCAAGAAAAGGCACTGACCAAGACCAAATTAAATACTCATGATACCCCCAGACAACCTACATCGCCTATTGTCAGTAGATCCAACAAATTTCTTAATTATCTTTCAATGAAAAATAAGACACCATAAAGAATCAAGAAAAAGTATTACAAAATAATACTGGAAGATTTCTATTGTAAGAACTAATTAGAAGACTCAAAAGGTAAATTACAAAACATCTGATACGCATATATCAGTTGCAAGGAAAACGAATATTTCAAAACCTCCAGAAAACCCACACGATTAAATTCACAATAGAGAATCACACCCCAGAATAAGTGATATTCTTCACCTACTTATAATCGGATCTAACAATAAAGTTTCGAAAGCTCAAAATTAGAAATCAATAGCTAGTATTAAACGAGTAGGTACAACAGATGCTTCCAGAAGGTACAATGATACAAAGTATCGCCAAATTTCTACAACCACAGCAATATTTCAAACAATGCAACAGAAGCTATTGGGAAACAATACCAGTTACAAGATAAGAAAGACAAAAAAATAAAACCTTTAGTGATTGTAGAAAAAACAAATTGTAAACATGTAAACATTGAATTAATGATTATAAACAAATAAAACTATGGAATTGCAAGCATCGGCTTTAGTACTGTAATATCAAACAGAAAGAAAGAAACAATGAAATTCCCCATCTTCCATTACTAATCTGTGGGAGCTCATTGCAGTATTTCTATCTTGAGATAAAAAATCGTGCGTTCAAAAAGTAAATTGATCAGAATAATGGTCAAAAAACAAAATTCATCAAATCAGATTTTGTCCCCGACAGACTTGCATAAAGACCCATCATTGCAAACATCACTCTTCGATAACTTTAATTTCGTATAGTAATGCTTTCTTTCAAAGTACACATTTTGCCAAAACTTTAATTTTCAATTTAACTGTAAATTTACCGTGACATACAATTTTGCTCAGACCAACTCAAACATTACAAGTCTTCGTGGGTTGATAATTCATTTCTAAGAAACTTCTTACAAGTCTTAGTTGGGTTTCTATTGAAACATATTGAAGAATATCTGATCTAAAGTAGTAGCCATGGCTGTTAAAATTTCTCGTACGACTTTTCAAGACGTATCAAGAGATATATCTGCAGACCGGAACATCACCAAAAGACTAGCTAGCTCCGAACGCAAATGATTAACATCTGATCGAGATAATCATTTTATTGGTTTTGTCTGCATTATAGATATTGAAGTGTGGGATTAGCTAGAACAAATGAATGCATTTTCGTAAGTGAGATAACAGTAGAGAAAAGGCTGAAGATGGCTGCCTTTAGACTAGCACGCGGATTAAAATTGCTCACACATCATTGAGGACTTCATCACTATGTATGTTTGGTAAGACCATTAGTTGTGGTGAAGGTACACAAATAAGGGCAACAACTCGGTAAAGAAAATTGTAAACTGCATATCAGAAAGACAAATGCAATAAAGTTTAGACACGTTAGTTTAGAAGATATCGACGTGGTCCCATACAACATCTTTCAATTTCTTGACTTTTGACATTTTTCTTATGGCATTTATTTTCTTAATAATTGCGTGAAATTCTAAAATAAGAGTTCTAAATATCTACTGTGATTTTTTTGGTGGTATTCCTGTGGTTTGCCTGTCTATTGTCACTTCATTGTGCGTGCTAGGTGAATGATGTGGTTCATCACAAGTCGGCACTATCGGTTTGCGTTTCCGCAAGAGCATCTAAATTGAAAAAAAAACATTGGAGGAAAACAAGCTGTTTTTCACTTCACAAAGTTACGTAAAACTGTAAATCCCCTTCGTCTTTTGCAGTAGCAATTTCTCAATATTTTACAAGTTTCAACTAAATGTGAACCAAGACGATTTGTCTCCGCACGAATGAGAATCGGCTTAGGATATCTTCAGAAGAGATGCCTATGCTCGTCTTCAATGCAATATGTATGAAATAATTATTTAATTTGCATTTGCAGATGAAGGTATACAATTTAGATTAAGACTTTGGGTGCATTTTGTCCGCGCCTGTTAGGTTTTACTGTTTCAAATGATTTCCTAAATGAGTCTGCTGCTATAGCTGTCATACATATTGGGCGCACTTGTCTTTTTAATCGGGGGTTGAACTAAATTTAGAGCTAATAATGGCATCCACCACCACCACCACCTTTGATAGCACTAGCAGAACTAAGTGATTGTATAGTCCATTCAGGAAACCTGCTTAGATCATCTCTGAATGTGCCCTTTTTAATAAGACTAAAGCATGCAAAGTGTTTTATTGATCTTCAATAAATTTTGTCATTGTTGCGGTCATTGCTTCACCACAGGGACTGTTAAAAATGATTTTTCCTCTATTTATCGTTCAATTAAGTGTAAAGGAGAATCGCCGATACATTTTTAATAATTTTTGAGTTGGTCAGACTAACTCTGAATTCGACATACATTTCGATCTTCTCGATATTTACCATTCTTTTTTTAGTTTTAGATAGTTCGAACAAAACAGCAGTAAAACGTCTTCAGCTCAAACAAAATAATGCTTCTCCTACTCATCTTCAAGCATATTTAGATTAGATCTGTCTGTATATTTTTCGAACCCCAAAAGAAGCGATAATTATTATAATGTAATTACATGTTTATAAAACTATCTAGCCAAGCATGGTTCAGAGTTTAGGTTTGAACAGACACAGTCATATCTTCTAAGGTCTAGGTTTTTAAACCTATAGAAGCCTATGCGTGTCCAAACTGCTTAGATCTTTAAACTGCAATTCAAACCGATCAAGTTTTTCTTACTAACAGTTATTTTTATTGGAAGTCTTCTAAAGGGTTTTCCAATAAGAGGTGTTATTTTGATATTCAAAGAAAAGTGCCATTTTTTAATATAAATGATCGGATGTTTATTTCATTATAAAGAGGAAGGTATGCCGTTAATAGTGGAAAATAACATCAGGCAAATGACCACCACGACCACGCTTACAGGACAATATCCTTTTCATGAAATTTTCCATAACCAAATCGCAAAGTGGCTGCCCTATGTCCTCGATAGCCTCACGAATTCCATCTTTGAGGTCTTGAATCGACGCTGGGCTGTTGGCGTAGACCTTCTCTTTCACGTGGCCCCAAAGAAAGAAGTCGCAAGGTGTTCAATCACAAGATCTCGGTGGCCAATTGTGATCACCTCTTCGAGAGATAACACGGTCCGGAAACTTTTTTCCGTAAAAGATCAATGGTTTCGTTGCTTGTGTGGCACGTAGCGCCGTCTTGTTGAAAGTAAACGTTGTCCAGATCAATACCATCCAATTCCGGCCATAAAAAATCGTTAATCATCTCTCGATAGCGCAATCCAGTCACCGTAACTGTTGCTCCAGCCTCATTTTCGAAAAAGTAAGGTCCAATGACTCCGCCGGACCATAAACCGCACCAAACAGTCACACGTTAAGGATAGAGAGACTTTTCAACAATAACTCTTGGATTTTCTGAGCCCCAGATCCGACAATTTTGCTTGTTGACGAAGCCACCGAGGTGGAAATGGGCCTCATCACTCAAGATGATTTTTCGATGGAATTCTGGATCATTTTCATGCATTTCAACGACCCAATCAGCAAAGACACGACGTTGTTGATGATCGGCCGGCTTGAGTTCTTGTGTTAACTGGACTTTATAAGCCTTAAGACCCAAATCTTTATGCAAAATACGGTGTAATGACATTTGTGGTATGGCTAATTCCAAAGAACGACGAGGAATGGACAAACCTGGGTTTTCTTTAACACTTTCGGCTACAACAGCAATATTCTCGGCTGTTCTTGAGCGACGTGCACGGGTTTTATTCTTCACATCACTAACTTGTCCCAAGAGCTCGAATTTTTTCACCAATTTCTGTATTGCGGTCCGACAAGGTGCTTCACGGTGACCCAAAAATGTTCGAGTTTTACGAACCGTCTCTGTCAAATTTTCACCATTTTTATAGTGAATTTTAATAATTTCAATGCGTTGTTGAAGCGTGTATCGTTCCATATTTATTAATGGCGTAGTTTCTACTTGTCAAATGTCAAAAAATGATAGCTTCAAAAGTGACATCTACCGAAATAGCGGGCTATTCAAAATAACACCTCTTATTGGAAAACCCTTGGTTTTAATTCTGCTTGGTGAATGGTGTAAAAGCGCAAAAATGTGTATCTAAATCTTGATGCCGATACTGACATCTTTTATGGTATGGGTCGATACTCAAATGCTCAAATTATGCAAAACAAAATTCTAGATTAGTTTCCTTTAGTTTTGCCTGCTAGATCGGCATGGCTTTGATAACGGTGTTTCTTTGTAGTCGTAATCAAAGTCATACTAATCATTTATAAGTTTTTTTTGCCTTTAGAAGATCTTGCATAATATTTAAGATTGTTGCATGAAAATATGTCAGTAACTGTCTTCAAAAACCAACAAAAGACAGCACGGAAAAGATATGACGAGAACCAGACTTAACAGATTGGAGGTTGTACAGACAGATGGAAGAAACGAAAGACGAAACAAATATGGCTAAATTGGGTCCTACATCGGCCACCATGCTTAAGAGAAGAAGCCAATGTGGGAAACTGTAAAGACGGTTTGCTGACATTCCTAGGTACAGGTAACAGTCTCAATTAAATGTTGAAATCACTGTTTTACAATATGACTTAAATAAGATGCTGTTTGTTATATTCTAAGTAGATATCAACTAATGGGCTTTCTTATTTGGTGAATGCTTATATGGTAACCTAAAATTCATATTGACTTTATTCATAAGAATTTCTTCATATAACACTTTAGGGTACGTTATCTCTTTTAAAAATTAAAAATAAGAAGAAAAATTCAAAACCTACGGAGTAACGTTCAAAACTAAAAATACAGAATATGTTAATGGCACGTCTCGTACAATACAGTTCAACCTTTAAAAATACTTAAATGATGTCGTTTGCATTTTTAGTATATCGGAGACGTTTGAAAGTAAAATAACCATGTTAAGAACGTTCAAGTATGCATCTCAAATACATTCTTCTACTTAGAAGCAAAAAAATGGTTGCGGGTTAAATCTTCAGATACACAACGTTAACATCAAACGAGAACTAATTGTACACAAGAGATGCTTCAAATATTTCGCCTTTCTATTCTTCCTTTAATTGAAAACAAATTATAAAATATTTAAAATTCTTTACTGTATGTACTTCAAACATAAAAGTACACATTTTCTCAGAATGTTTTTAATTCTTTCATTTCAAAGAACTTTACAACATTTTTGTGTTCTTTAACATTCTATAATTAGAATAAAATTAACCTTTTGAAGATACATGGTTAGTTTGAAACATATAACATTATTTATTGTCATTAAGGTATTACTTTCTTAAACCATTTTATAAAACTGCTAGTATTTAAAAACAACCAAATTCATGTCAGATAAAATAACTGGAACTTCCTATAATGTAATAACTCGTTTTAAGTGTTGACACAACCATAAGGAATTTTGCCTGAAATCTCTATACAAGATTTTTTCTAGTCCATTAAACTTTTTTTATTGACTATTTTTTTAGAAATTTCCAATCATTACTTTGTGTTATAACGGGGTTTTAATTAGCCTCTTTTTGTGTTACTAAACGGCTCGAGTTATTTTCTTAAAGTTAAAATAACTAGTTTTACACATTAATCAAGCTGACGCGAGATAAACCGGAAGTTTTAACGAAAATATAGCTAAAGAAGTGCGTGAAAATCTACAACGGAAATGCGTAGGACAGGAAAACAATGCGTTTTTTT